>CANSZD010000554.1:155000-285000 GCA_947648045.1 Beta corolliflora
TATTGACTTATTTAGATTAATTAAACCCTTAGAGTGACATTTTCGTCACGACGATATTTCCGTTATTGTCATTTCTATAATAAAATGTTCTATTTTGTTTATGATATGTTTATAAAAGGACGGAGTGTTATAGAATGGGTAGGACGTCACTCGGCCAAGGGCTAATGAGCCCCATGCTTAACGAGTGGGTGCATTTGAGGTACTTAGCCAAATTTTGGCTAAGTATGAGAAGTGACTCGGCAAGGGGTAAAGAGCCTCATGTTGGTCGAATGGGTAGGACGCCACTCGGCCAGGGGCTAATGAACCCCATGCTGACCGAGTAGGTACCTTGAGGTACTTAGCCACATTTTGGCTAAGTAAGAGAAGTGACTCGGCAAGGGGTGAAGAGCCCTATGTTGGCAAAATGGGTAGGACGTCACTCGGCCAGAGGCTAATGAGCCCCATATTGACCATGTGGGTGCCTTTGAAGTACTTAGCTGAAATGCAACTTGGTAGCTAGGGTTCACTTCTCCTGACTGACTGGGTACCTTTAGGACACTTGGCTGAAATGCCACTTGGCAGTTTGGGGTCCAGTTTTTGACGTTTCATCTTCCTTAGACTGAGGTTGATGGGCTATTAAGGTCAAATTGGGCCTCTAAGAGGGCCCATTAAGAGGACGCGGAGAGGTTATTGTGGCGCGTCTTTCGAGGGGATCTATATGTATGGGAGAGGAGAAAGATTTTTGGATCATGAGTTATGTGGACTTGCTTCGACGCCTAAGCTCTCTAACATTAGTGCTTCCAAAACAGAGACATCCTCAATTGATGCCTCTGTTAGGAGCAGCTTATCAAGAGAGGTAGATCACTCGGGTGAACTTTCGGCCAGCATAGCTAGTGACGTTGAGACTGAATGGAATGAGCAGGAAGAACCTGGGGTCTACATCACTATCTAAGCATTGCCTAATGGCTCTTGGGAGCTTCGACGTGCGAGCATTAGTAATAATAACAAATTTGTCAATAGCCATTTATGTACCCATTAATCATGAACTCTAAAAAAGTGCCATTAATCTCAATGAAGATTATGAACTTCCATAAATACTCATGATAAGCTAATTTGATTAGTCACTACCAAAGGGCAATAAAAGAAAAAAAAATCTTGTGAACATTCACTACTCTTTAGAGGGAAGAAAGTGGAAGAGGAGGGGTCAGGGGAGGAAGGATAGAGGAGAGAGAAGGAGAAGGAATAAGATAGGAAAAAAATATTAAAAAAATTTAAACAAGTTTAACCTATTGGAACCGCATTTGTAAAACATCCCCTAATGTTGGCACTGTCTAATATTAAATTGAATTTGGGACTGTTTTTGTCAGGGGGGTATAGTTGGGACAGTTCTTTTCAATTTTTCCTGAATACAATTAATTATCATGAATAATTAATTAGGCTTTTCAAAGAATTGGGCACAATTTGATTAAATAATGGGTCTCGAAATACAAAAATTATCATGAATAGTTGATTGGGCTTTAAAATTGAATGTTAAAACTCTAAAATAAATAAATAGGCTTTATAATTTTAAAAAATGGTTTCAGGCCTAACTTTTCGGATTTCTTTCCCTTGGGCAGGATTAATTAAGACCTGGTATGTATCATCATCAGGTACTCAAATGGGGAGACACGATTATGTGTCTACAGAAGCCCCCACTTAGACTTGAGCTTTCTAAAACCGAAAGTGAAAGTACTTGAGTCGGGACGGAGAACGTTATTAGATGCTCTGCAACATAAGATTGCTCTTTTAACACATGTACCTGCAAAACAAACATAAGTTTGCATAATCAAATATATGCAAGATGAAAGGATATGTGAAAAGGACATTATGAGCAATGTCCGGCTCATGATGGTATAGAGCTTGGTCCCGCTCCAGGGCTGATGATGATGTTAGTTATGCTTGGCTTAAGACTAGCGCTGGATTTTGACGTTGTTATTGTCTTCAAGAATATGAACCATAGTAACGTTGGATGTGTTGTTGTGATGGTCTTCAGGAATAACGTTGGATTTATCGATGTTGATGTCCCCGGAAAGAACGCTGGATTTGCCGTTGTCGATATCCTTGGAAATAGCGCTGGATTTGCCGTAAAGTTGGATTTGTCGTTGTCAATGTCTTCGAAATAACGCTAGATTTATCGCTGTTCATGTCTTCAAATAACGTTGGATTTGTCGTTGTTAAGGTCTTTAGGATGCGAAAATTATCCTTCTGACGTTCTTCTTATATAAAGTCCGCATGCGTCGGCGGAATATAACATTGCATTTGTCGCCGTCAATGTCCCTGGAATGCTTACTTGCTTCCCAAGTAATATATTATTACTAAATGTTGTACGATGATTTGTTGTTGAAGGTCTGGATAATGTATTGCATATAGTATGAATGGCAAAGTTTTAGTTTTTGCAAAGTATTTAAAAAGTTCATTGGTTTGTCGCGCGCAATGTTTGTGTAACGATCGATTAAAGTAGTACTGATGGAATAGGTGGGCTCCATCTGGAATGATAAGCCCCCAAGCGCGTAGTTTCCCCTTATGCGCTGGGCGCAGAAGCGGTGCGTGTGGCACGACATTATGCGCTGAGTGCAGATCTGGCGGTGTGCCAGACGCGCGCAGGTAAATACGGGTTTTCGCCCGTTGCCCTCATTTCACTCCTTCTTCCTCCTTAGCGTTGTTTTCTCTCTTCTCTATCTTTTCAAGTTCTCAAACTCCATTATTGAGCTATCAAACTCGAAATTCTCGCTTGAAACTTACTAATTTATTCAGATCTGAGAGAAAGGAAGCTTTGCATTTGGTTTTTGTGCATTTATTGGATGGTTTCAGGTTCGAAATTTTCGAACTCCATTGAGTTCTCGTGCGTGTTTTCCGGCGAGGTTGCCGGCTGGTTTGTGCTCATTTCTGGGTCGGCAACTTCCGGCAAGTTGGTCTCACAATTCATGTGGTTTTGTGCACGGTTTCCGGCACGATTTGGCTCGGTGGTCGTAGTTCCGGTGGCGATTTTGGGTAAGTTTTTTGTTAATGTTTATCTTTGTTTTTCTCGAACTTTCAAGCGATATTGAAAGCTTTTTTGGGCTTCGTTCAGATCTTGAGCCGGTGCTTTCCTACAGGATTTTTGTGCTTGACAGTATTCTCGCTGCCATTTTCTGGTGAGCTCTCCAGTGACCATTTTCTAACGATTTTTCTGGCAGCTTATCGGCGTCTTTTCCGACCTTGTTTTTTTTGCGCCACGAGTTGAATACTCATTCCATGTTAGTTTTGCATTTGTTTTGTAAATTTGGAATTCCTAGATTAGTGTTAGATTTGGGAAAACTCCTTAACTGGAGTGATTACCATTAATCAATATTTATAGTGATACATTCTAGGATAATCCTATTATGATTAGGAAACCTACCCAGATTTGGACATATTGGCGAAAATGAAGAAAATTTTGATAGACCTCAGATTTAAACTTGAGAGGGATAGTCCATACAAAATGAGTAAAGTCATCCAAGAGGAGTAAATAATATTTATGACCTTGAGCACTACGAATAAGAGAGGTCCATAAATCAGCATGAATAACATGAAAAGCAGAATGAGTAGTACTATTAGACTCATGAAACGGCAAACGAAGATGTTTTCCTACTTGACAAGAATTGCAAAAATCAAAGTGATGCTCCTTATTACAAATTATTAAATCTCTAGACCAAAGAAAGCTTAAAACTTGAGATCCTGGATGTCCAAGACGACTATGCCAGGTGGTTGATGAGGTGGTCGTGAGGGCGATGACTAGACATGTAGATGGTTGAGTGGTCACTGGATATAGCTCCCCCGAACTATTGCATCTCGCTATCATATTCCCCGTGCGAAGGTCCTTCACAGAAAAACCATAAGGATCAAATTCAATTGAGGCATTATTATCAGTTGTGAATTTACGGACAAAGATGAGATTTTTGATAGTTTGTGGGGCAAATAATACATCAGGGAGGCTTAAAGGATGGTTAGGAGTCGGGATGGATGATTGACCGTAACCAAGAACAGGAATGCGGTGACCATTACCAACCAAAATATGATTAGGACTGCTTAAATTAAATAAGGGCATGAGAGTACCTGAAGAGTTAGTCATATGAGATGTGGCACCCAAATCCATGCACCATGAGGAGTCCTGTGGAAGAGTCATGGTAGAAAACACGTTCCCCAATTCGGTGGGAGTCATCAGTTGCCGGTAGTCAGGATAAGGAGCAGGAGAGGCGTAATGGGCTTGGGGCCCATACGGAGCAGGAGGGGCGTACACGGGTTGGGGACCCGTTGGGCTGGGCTGGGTCCGTAGACCGCTGGGGTAGGGGCCCGATAGTGTTGTAATTAAAACACGCTGGGCCTGGAGCCCAGACCCAAGTGGACTAAGGAGGAGTCTGCTGGACTGGACCGGCCCAAGAAGGAGAGGCGGGTGACTGGTTCTGCTGGGCAGAACGCTGTTGTGCATCGCGTGAGTCACCGCGGCCTCGGCGTCCTCTCCTGCCATGGCCGCGGCGACCCCCACCACGCTGGTTTTACTGCGATGGCTGGGGCGGTGGAGCGCCGGTTGTGGCGGCTGCTGGCGGCCCTTGGGCGACAAAGGATGAAGACGAGGGGCTAAATCTTGTGCCCTTCTTGTTTCTTCAAGTAAAAGGCACGATCTTACATATTCAAAGGAAGGTAATGGCTCCGTTTATTGCATCATCATAGCCACAACATCAAAATCAGTACCATGAAGACCAGAAACAAGTCGCAGAACCAATCTTTGCTCCGAAACTGGTTGATCAAGATTGGCAAGTTGGTCTTTCAAATTCTTAATTTTGTGCAATACGATGATACGTCAGAAAAATTTGACAAGTGAAGGGAATTAAAGTGATTTTTAAGATAAACAACCCGAGTATGTTTATTATCCTGAAATATAGCATTCAATTTGACCCAAAGAGCTTGTGCGGAATCCCCACGGCAAATAACTATTTGTAAGAGATCAGAGGAAATAGTGCCATAAATCCATTGTTTAACAATGTAATCAAGACGGGACCATAACGCATCAGAAATTTCAGCAGCGCGTTTGGTGTCAGTATTTATGTGATCTAAAACATTAAAGGCATGGGCATGGCACTCAAACAACTCAACCCAATTTGAATACTGAACTTTCTCACGATCAGGAATCAAAGGAATGCAATTTTTAATATTATTGACGGAGAGCGCGAGATGATATTCGGTTGGGGTTTGAGGTTGGGGTTGGTCGTTTGATGGTACACCATCATCTTTAGCCATGATGCACCGCAATTAATTATTGTAGAAAGGTTTGATTTTTGTTTGTTTGTGGGAGGAAAACCACAACACGTGGGTTTTGATTATTATGGCAGCAAGAAGTCACAATCCACAAATCAATGTGGTGGAAGAAGTAATCTGGGTGGCGCAAAGTAGTAGAAAATTAATGGCGGAAGAGTAGTGGTAAAACGCACGTCCCAAAATGAAAGCGAAAAAAAATATTGTGGAACCTAGAGCTGTGATACCATGTTAGATTTGGGAAAACTCCTTAACTGGAGTGATTACCATTGATCAGTATTTATAGTGATACATTCTAGGATAGTCCTATTATGATTAGGAAACCTATCCAGAGTATAATTCTAGGAACAAAATATATCTTAACTATATTTATATTCTATCAATTAGGAACCTACAAATATGTTTAGGAACTTTTAATTCTCGCAATATTGAATGTGTGAATCATGTTTAGGAAGTTAATCTGAATTGTCTGCCTTGGTTAGATTGCATGTCTTTTTTTGAACTCTCTTTAGCTTAAGATTTTTACAATATTCATGCCTATATGATCAAACTTT
Source organism: Beta corolliflora (assembly GCA_947648045.1). Classification (NCBI taxonomy): domain Eukaryota; kingdom Viridiplantae; phylum Streptophyta; class Magnoliopsida; order Caryophyllales; family Amaranthaceae; genus Beta; species Beta corolliflora. Next base: position 160,844 of record CANSZD010000554.1, read on the forward strand.
CAATATGGATAAAAGACAAAATAGAGCATCGTTGTTGAAAAAAAGGTTCTCTTCTCTCTTAGCGTAGCCTAAGGCGATTTGCCTAAGCTACGTTGGCGCCATGGCAAGGGGGAGGGGAGCTAAGAAAAGCGCTCAGAAGGGAAAGGGAAAAGCTAAAGCATCTGGACCGTTGTCATCACCGGTTAAGAAAACAAAAAGTGTCGATGAAGTCACAGGGGTTTCAACTTTAAATGTGCCCAGTCCTATATCGGAGAAGACGATTATTGAGGAGATCGAGTTGGAAGAGGCGACTGAAGTAATTCCGGAGGCATCTAGGGAGGATCGTGTTCAGCACTCAATGGAGAAAGCTATTCTTTCGGATTGGCTTAATGTCATCCAAAGTAGCACAAAGGAAGCTAGGAGTGCGAGGAGAATGTCGTGGGCAATGGAATCGAAGCAATTGCAAAATACTATAAGTACCCCTCCCAATGTTGTTACGATTGATTCTGAGGATATACAAGAAGAGGTTGAATATTGGTCATCAGCTGTGGTTTGCTATGTGTTGGGGGCTAATCCACCATTGATAGTAATGGAGGGTTATTTTCGACGTATTTGGGGTGTTTTAGGGATTGATAAAATTGCAATGGTGGGTAGGGGTGTGTTTATTGTGCGATTTAACTCTGTAGAATCCTGTTTAAAGGTGACGACGGAGGGATTTCAGTTTTTTATCAAAACCTTTGATCACGAAACTGTGGGATCCAAATATGTCAATTGATAAAGCAGATGTAAAGAGTGTGCCTATTTGGATTAAGCTACCAAATTTGCCATTCAAGTACTGGGGTGAAAAGAGTTTGTTTAAAATTGCTGGTATTATTGGAAGAACTGTTAAAATGGACCAAGCAACTAAGGAGAAGGATAAGTTTCACTTTGCTAGAGTTATGGTGGAAGTAGAACTTCATCAATCTCTTCCTGATACAATTTCTTTCTGTAACGAGCATGGTATTATAGTGGATCAAAGAGTGGAGTACGAGTGGAGGCCTATACAATGCTCAAAATGTATGGAGTTTGGGCATGAAATGGATAATTGTAAGAAGATTGTTGGAAGGAAAATTTGGGTGCAGAAGAAGCAAGCTGAGAAGGATACAGTGGGGTTTCAACAGGTGGGCACTTCAAATGCTGCTGCTATACAGGCTGCTCCAATAGTCCCTGTTCACAACCCATTTGATGTGTTAGATGAAGATGATGGAGCTGGTGAGAAACACAATCACACACCTGTGACTACAGAGCTAGCAACCAACAATGGGGCAACAGATGAAATTAGGCTGGACAAGAGTAGTGTTGTAGACACAGGTGAGCAAATGGTGGATAAAGGTCAGGGGGTTGCTCCCCCTAACCTTAATGGATAATATCTTAGCTTGGAACATTAGGGGGCTAAATAATAGTAGTAAGCAAATTGAAGTGAGAAATTTCATAAATTCCCACAACATAAAATTGTTTAGCCTCCTGGAGACTAGGGTGAAGATGAAGAACTTGGGTAAAATGTATCTAAATCTGTGCTCAGGGTGGTGTTTTACGCACAACTTGAGTTGTCATGAAAATGCCAGAATTGTGATGGGTTGTGTCCTAATTCCTTCAGTGTTAACATTCTGATTATGAACAGTTAGTATATACATTGTTTTGTGCAACCAAGGAATTGTAAAAATAGTTTTCCTTGCACGTTTGTTTATGGGTTCAATGATCAACAGAGTAGGGTTGAATTATGGACGGGCTTAAAGCAGATTGCTAGTATATGTAATGGGCCTTGGCTGATTCTTGGGGATTTCAATGCTTTAAGCTGCACTGATGATAGAATTGGTAGTATTGTGAGGAGGGCAGAGATAGCTCCTATGATAGATTGCATGAATTTTTGCCAACTCACTGATCTGAAGGCTACAGGTAGATATTATACCTGGAGCAATAAACAGGATGGGGAGCAGAGAGTGCTGTCAAGAATTGATAGGGTATTAGCAAATCAAGGATGGATTAATATGTTTGGACAGGCTGAGGTGAGTTTCCTCCCTGAGGGGGACTTTGACCACACACCAATGTTGGTTTATGTATATCCTGATCAGAACCAAAAGAAACCTTTTAGGTTTCTAAATATGTGGTGCCAACATGGTACCTTGCTGGAGACTGTAAGAAATGAATGGCAGGTGCAGATTCATGGATGTGCTATGTACAGGGTGGTACAAAAATTAAAGCTTGTAAAAAAAACTTTGAAAGAGATGAAAAAGAAGGGTTTTAATGATATTGAGGCTACAGTACTTAATGCAAAAGAGAGATTGAAAGAAGTGCAACAAGCTATGCATCTAGATCCAACTGATGCTAGTCTCAGTTCCGCTGAAAAAGAAGCTCAGAAGCATCTTGACCAAGCTAAGAAAATGTTGTACTCTATGCTTCAACAACAATCCAAGTTGGCATGGCTGAAGTGTGGTGATGAGAATTTGAAAGTGTTCTATCAGGCTATCATGGCTCGAAGAAGAAAGAACAGGGTTCATGCTATAAATGACAGTGATGGCAGGTGGGTAAATGAGAAAGACAAAGTGGATGCAGCCTTCATAAATTTTTACAAGCAGCTTTTCACTTGTAAAGAGCAGAAGCAAGCAGTTCTGGAGACTCTTGTAAACAAGGGCAACAAGCTTACTGAGGAGCATCTAAGACTGTTGCAATCTCCGTTTACAAAGGATGATGTTAAAAGGGTAATGTTTAGTATTCCTAATGACAAGGCTCCTGGCATAGATGGGTTTAATAGTTGCTTCTATAAACACTGCTGGGAGGTAGTTGGTGATGAAGTCTGTGAAGCTATTTTGGATTTCTTTAAAACAGGTAAGATGCTGAAGGCTATAAATGTCACCACGTTAACTTTAATTCCTAAAGTTAAAGTGCCTGAAAATGTAAGTGAATACCGCCCTATTGCTTGTTGTTCTATGTTATACAAGTGTATCACGAAACTCATAAGTGGGAAACTCAACAAGGTGCTACCTGATATTGTTTCTGCTAGCCAGGGAGCCTTCATTGCTGGGAGGAGTATTTTGCATAATGTCCTGATCTGCAAGGACTTGGTTAAGCAGTATAAGAGAAAGTCTAGTAGAGCTGGATGTATGATGAAGCTTGACCTTAAAAAAGCTTATGATACAATTAACTGGAACTTCATACATCAAATGTTAGAAGGTGTTGGGTTTCCTAAGCATTTTGTTGAGAAGATTATGGTGTGTGTTAGGACCCCTATGTTCTCTATAATGATTAATGGAGCTCCAACTGGGTTCTTTGGAGCTCAAAGAGGCCTGAGACAAGGGGACCCTATGTCCCCCTTGCTCTTTGCCCTTGGTATGGACTACTTGGACAAAATCTTGGCTTATGTTGGGGAGTTGGAAGGGTTCAAGTATCATGCGCAATGTAAAAGTCTGACGCTAAAACATCTTTGTTTTGCGGACGACCTTCTATTGTTTTGCCATGGTGATTTTAGATCCATCTACACTATGCTCCAAGGATTTCAAATGTTTTCCGATGCTTCAGGATTGGAGGTCAACAATCACAAATCTGAGGTGTTTTATGCAGGGATGACTGAGGAGGAGGTTCAAAGAGTTACAGAAGTTAGTGGATTTAAAATTGGTCTATTACCATTTAGGTACCTTGGAGTACTAATTTCCACTTCAAAATTGAAAGCTAATGACTGTCAAGCTCTCATTGAGAAGATGGTTATTAGAATCAGAATTTGGAGTACTCGTAGCCTATCTTTTGCTGCTAGATGCCAGCTGGCTAATAGTGTTCTAATGAGCATTCACACTTACTGGGGGCAATTGTTTATTATCCCTAAAAGTGTGTTGAAAGAGGTAAATTCCATATGCAGATGCTTCTTGTGGACTGGATCTCATAATGACACAAAGGCTGATGCTGTTGCGTGGGAGAATCTTTGCAAGTCCAAAAAGACAGGGGGCCTTGGATTCAGAGATACTTGGATGTGGAATGTTGCTGCTGTCAGCAAGTTAGTTTGGGTAGTAGCTCAGAAAAAAGACAATTTATGGGTCACATGGGTGAATGAGATATACATCAAGGAAGCTAACTGGGGGTCCAATTCTGCTCCAAGTAGTGCTAGCTGGGCTTGGAAATATGTTTGCCAAGCTAAGGCTATTTTGAATGAAAAGAAAAATAGTGTGCAGTGGCTTAGTGATTCTCATTTCACTATAAAAAACCACTACAAGGAACTACTCAATGATGATAGGCAAGCTCCATGGAGTGACTATGTTTGGAATCGTTACACCCAGCCCAAGCATAGATTGATTATGTGGTTAGCTGTGCAAAATCGGTTGAAGACCAGACATAGATTGAAGCAGATGAATATTTGTGGTGAGGATAGCTGTTTACTTTGTCAACAACTTCCCGAAAACATTCAACATCTTTTTTTCGAGTGCGGCTTCGGTGAGCAAGTGTATTTCAATTTGTTATGTGTTGGCTTGGTATAAGATAGAAGAAGAGAGGTCTCATTCGGGTGTGCGGATGGCTGAAGAACAGGTATAAAAAAAAAGTAGAGTCGGGAAGATGGTTGTTATGGCTGCCGGTTGCGGCAGCAAAAGTATACTTGATTTGGAGGAACAGAAATTCACGCATCGGGATCAAGTCATTATGACTGTAGATAAAACTGTACATGAAATCACATACGTTGTTAAACATAGAATCATGCGGATTGTTAGTGCAAAGGTGAAAGAAGAAGATAGAAAATGGATTGATGATTTGTAATAGCTGGGTTTGTCTGGCTTTTGTGGTGGCTAGGCCTGTCTAGCTTGTCATTGGATGTATGGTGGTTTGTTTGAGCTTATACAATTACTTAACTTCCAAAAAAAAAAACTTTCAATATGGATTCATGAAATCTCATTTGAAAGAGATGACTAGTAAGCTTGTAGCAAGAAAATACATGTTTAGGTTCAAGGAACCTATTGATTTGAATTCGCTTATTATGCTTTGCATGTCGTGCCTATTAGAATATAGATTCGGGTAATCTAGCAATCTTATCTTCTGATGCCTCTTTAGGATCATGAACTCTATTTTGACGCTTGATTTGTGTATGACTATGTAATTCGTGTTACATTATCACTTTAGAGAAACTCGTGAAACCCTTTAGTGAGATAAGCTTCTTGTTCTGATTTGCATACGATTGATAGCATGTCATTGGAGGAGGATGTACGTGAAGTCGACGGCCTTCGGATTATACAGCGGAGACGGCTTTGGAAGGATGAGGTATGGCCCCCGGATAGGCTACATTGCTATCCGGAGAACCATGTATCGCATCGCATTTACATGGTGATTTGATTTACTAGGTGTTCTTTTTATAGGTAGCTTGATCATTTAGGTGTCAAGCTGATTTGAATTGCGTTGACAAGTTGACGGCGAATGCTTTCATTTTGGTTTTTATGACTCTACGTACTTCAAAAAGGTACTTAAGAGCAACGGTAGGAAGGAGCTCCTTGATCGAAGCGGCTTTTCCCGCCTTGTCCCGACCTGCGAGTCTCTTGGAGATGTCCGTATCTCCAAGATTTACGCTGGCATCCTCTTGGAGTGGTGGTGGGGGATACCACCAACTCTTTTCACATGCCTTGACAGGGGCACCCGCGTCTCGACACGATACTTGTAGGCCTTGTCCGACTTGACTATGGTGGCCTCCTATGACTCGCCGAGCCGGGCTATTGCAGTTTTAATTCGGCTCGCATGCTTTGCGAGCGAGGAGGGTGCTTGATTCCACTGTTTCGCTCATCGGCCCCCTGGAGATTTCCGGAGGTATAGGCGGACACTTGTTTCCCTTTTTTTTTCTTTTACCTATCCAATTCTCCATTCTCGTCTCATGTTTTGTTTGCCGCCGTAATTTTGGTGCTACGAATACTTCCTAGGGTTGACTCCGGATAGAGCTTTGGATCGCCGCTTTCCGGCCATTGCGGGTTGCTAGGTTCATCGCGATCCTACGCCGTATGAGGCTCTTCATATACTTCGGTAGGCTATCGGTAGGACTGTTTAGGATCTCTAATTACGATAACTTATTAATCTCGGTTTCTTTTATGACGTGGTAATTTATGATCTTTGTATTGCTCGTAGGTTGTTTTCAATCCTTGGACACTATACCCGATATACCAAGATGGGCGGTTGAGGTTTAGGGCTCGGCTGGCTCTTCGGGCCACAATCTACTGGGAGTCCAAGTACATTTGGTACTTGGGTGAGCGTGTCATACGCCGGTTACCAACTCGCCTCCCATGGTCACGCATGATCCACCTATGATCATGATGGATGTGAATGCTCTAATTGGGGCTATTGAGGATGGGGTGCCGATCCGCTGAGATTATTTGGCTTTTGTACATCCCGGGCCCGGCTATGCTAATAATCTGATTCCCTGACTTACTCCTCTGGTGCGATATGATGAGGTATGAGTCTTGAACTCTTTTATTTTCATTTATTTTGATGTGATTAGAATATTGACAGTTGTTATCTTTATTAGGGGGCGCTCGTGCTCGAGCCTCCTGTAGGAACATATAGATGCATATAGCAGACTTTCAGGAAACAAATTTCCTAACATCTATCACAAGATCGCATGCATAACATAAATATGAATCATATTATAAGGAAAAGAATGTACAACCTTTGTAGCGTGTTTTCCACCGGATTGCAAGTGCTAGAGATCAAAGAACAGCAATTGATGTCCCTCTACTTAGTCCACGAGCACCAATTGAATTCCCACGTTTGCTAGAACGGAAGAGGATGAACATATTTCACTCTCTTGCTTTTTAGGGAGGATGGCCGGATTTTCCAAAGGGAAATAATAGGGTTTTTTCTCTCTCTTCTCAGTTTGAATGTTACTGTCAAATTGAACGTTCTTTTTCTCTCTGCTATTATAACCTTTTATAATAGTAGGAGAATAAAATAAGAGAGAGACCTAACCTAACCCTACTTTCTCCTATTGGCCGGTTTCCTTACTTCAATTAGTTACTACAATGTGTGACCTCATAGGATTAGGTTAACTTAGTTGTAGGTACAATCAATATTGTTCTACTAACCAACATTTATTCTCTAGCAAGTAAATGTGATTACTAAACTAACGTAATTAATTATCTCTATAATAATTTCCTTTTATATTTAGTAATTGTCGGGATGTCTAAGGACATATTCCTTCAATCTCCCACTTGTCCGAAGACAAGAGCGCAATGCTAAATTCCTTAAGTCACTTAATGCCAAATTTGATAACACCATGTTATTCTCAAATTTATGTTCCTTGATCGCTGAGTTCGAACTGCTCAAATAAGGATTAACTCTTTAATCCTATTCCGCATGGCCATGCAATTTTCCAGTTCTCGCTCATCAAGAGGCCCAGACACCATTCCTATTTAATAGGAGGACTTATCCACTCTTGTATGACCATAACTTCCACTCAATTCTTAGCCCACCTGATCACTGCCTTTATAACCTCCTTTTACGGCGCGGCGTTTAACAGTGTCAAAGTTAAACTAATTATGTTGTGGTTATTAAGACATACTCATGTCTAAGGAATCCACTAAATATAGTAGTTCGATTCTACTTTTAGAATCTAATTAGGTCAAGTCTCAATGTATCAAATATACATCCATATAATCAATTAGACATCTCTATGTCTCCATAGCCCATGGAACTGCGCTATCAATTAATTATATACTAGCTAGTCTTTTAAATAAATCACTTATGTCCAATTTAGTGATTTAGACTAGGGACTTTAAATAAATTGTGATTTTTCAGTTCACTTTATAGGGTTCCAATATCAAAACGTTTTCGAAATCCTATTTGAAAACACACATTATTTGGACATTTTATTTAATACTAAACAAACAATTAAATAAGAACTGAATTTTATTGATAAACATTTCAAAGCATAATTAATGTCTTTACAATTGTAAACATGAAGTAAACAACCTAAAGCCATTCTCCCATATGCTTAAGCCCCATAGACCTAGTATGACACTCATGCTTAGGTTGAGCAAGCAGTTTAGTCAAAGGATCTGCTACGTTATCCTCAGTATGAACCTTGCTTACTTTCACATCCTCTCTACCAACGATTTCTCGAATGAGATGGAATTTCCTGAGCACATGTTTAGACCTTTGATGCGATCTGGGTTCCTTAGACTGAGCAATGGCACCATTGTTGTCACAATACAACTCAATGCCATTCTCAATGCTAGGAACTACACCAAGCTCACCAATGAACTTTTTGATCCAAACGGCTTCCTTTCTTTGCATCACCGCTGCAATATACTCGGCCTACGTTGTAAAATCCGCGATGGTACTCTGCTTAGAGCTCTTCCAGCTCACAGCTACTCCATTGAGACAAAATATGAAACCAGATTGCGATCGGAAATCATCTTTGTCACTCTGGAAGCTTGCATCGGTGTATCCAGTAACAACCAACTCATCATCTCCACCATAAACCAAAAAATTATCCTTAGTCCTTCGCAAGTACTTAAGGATGTTTTTCGCTGCAATCCAGTGCGCATCTCCCGGATTTGGCGGTATCTCGTTGCATATACTCAAAGCATATGCAACATCCGGTCGAGTGCATATCATGGCATACATAATGAATCCTACAGCAGAAGCATAGGGAACATTACTCATACGCTTGACCTCATCAGGACTCGAAGGACACTGAGTCTTGCCAAGTGCAATGCCATGTTGCATGGGAATGAAACCTCTTTTGGAGTTTTCCGGCTTGAACCTTGCAAGAACCTTATCAATATAAGTTTCCCGACCGAGCCCAATTAGCCTTTTCGATCTATCTCTATAGATCTTTATTCCCAATATGTACTCGCCTCTCCTAGGTCTTTCATAGAGAAACAATTTTTAAGCCATTCCTTGATCGACTCAAGCATGGTCTTATCATTTCCTATGAGAAGTATGTCATCCACATACAAGACCGGAAAAGTAATACTACTCCCACTTAACTTCTTGTATACACAAGATTCCTCTTCATTTTCGAGAAAGCCAAATTTCTTGATCGCCTCATCAAATCTGAGGTTCCAACTCCTTGATGCTTGCTTTAGTCCATAAATGGACTTCTTAAGCTTGCATACCCTCCCTGGATTTTCTACATCTTCAAAACCTTGAGGTTGTGTCATGTACACATCCTCTTTCAAGAACCCATTCAAGAAAGCGGTTTTGACATCCATCTGCCATATTTCATAGTCATGAAAGGCAGCAATCGCAAGGATTGTCCTAATGGACTTCAAGATGGCTCTCGGTGAGAAGGTTTCATCATAGTCAATACCATGAATTTGTTTGAAACCTTTCGCCACCAACCTTGCTTTGAAAACACTAATGTTTCCATCCTTGTCTGTTTTCAACTTGAAAATCCATTTGCATCCAATGGGTTTTACCCCATCAGGCAAATCAACCAAGTCCCATACTTGATTTTCAGACATGGAATCCATTTCAGATTTCATGGCCTCAAGCCATCTTTCGGAGTCTTGACTCTCCAAAGCATCTTTGTAGCTAGTAGGTTCTTCTGATTCTAAAATCGTTATTTCAGAACTTTCAGTCAAAAGGAAATTAATATATCTCTTTGACGGAATGATGGTCCTACTAGACCTACGTTGGGGAACAACAGAAGAAGTTTCTACCTCACTAGGTTGAGTGACTTCGCATGGAGTATCTCCAAGTGGGACGGTAGGAGATACGTGAATTGAATGCACCACCTCCTGAGCATTTTCATGCCGGGCCGCCTCTGATGAGGTGTTAACCTTATCCATTTGTTGCTCATCTCGAACTTCTTCGAGATAAACATTTCTCCCACTTGTTTTTCTGGAAATAAACTCCTTTTCCAGAAAGACACCATTTCGAGCAATAAACACTTTGTTTTCGCTTTGGTTGTAGAAGTAGTATCCCTTAGTCTCTTTTAGGTAACCCACAAAGAGACATTTATCGGATTTGGGTGAAAGCTTATCAGAAAGTAAACGTTTTACATAGGCTTCACAACCCCATATCCTTAGAAAAGACAATTTTGGAACGTTTCCAGTCCACATTTCATATGGTGTCTTTTCCACTGCTTTGGATGGTGCTCTGTTAAGTGTGAATGCCGCTGTTTCAAGAGAAAATCCCCAGAATGAAATAGGAAGATCAGCAAGACTCATCATGGATCGAACCATATCAAGTAGAGTTCGATTCCTTCTTTCAGAAACGCCATTTAACTGTGGTGTTCCTGGTGGAGTCCATTGTGAAAGTATTCCACAATCCTTCAAATGATCACCAAATTCTTGAGATAAATATTCACCACCACGATCGGATCGTAATGCCTTAATTTTCTTCCCAAGTTGGTTTTGTACTTCATTCTGGAATTCCGTAAATTTTTCAAAGGATTCCGACTTATGCCGCATGAGGTAAACAAATCCAAATCTGCTCACATCATCGGTAAAAGTAATGAAGTAACTATACCCTCCCCTAGCCAACGTACTCATGGGTCCGCACACATCTGTATGTATGAGGGCTAAAAGGTCATTGGCCCTTTCACTTGAACCTGTGAAAGGTGATTTTGTCATTTTCCCCATTAAGCAAAACTCACAAGTATCAAATGATTCGAAATCAAATGATTTGAGAATTCCATCTTTATGAAGCTTCTCAATACGTTGTGAACTTATGTGGCCTAATCGACAATGCCATAGGTATGTCGGGTTCGAATCATTTGTTTTAGGTTTCTTGCTGTCTATGTTATAGATGTGGGTTTCTAAGTCTAGCACATATAAACCATTTGATAACTTAGCTGAGACATAGAATAAATCATTCAAATAAGCGTAACAACAATTATTCTTAATCGAAATGAAAAACCTTCCGAATCCAAAACCGGAATCGAAACAATATTCTTGGTAATAGTTGGAACATAATAACAATTATAAAGTTCTAATACTAAACCGGAAGGTAAAAGTAGACTACAATCTCCCACGCCCAAAGCAAAGAACTCGTGCTCCATTGCCCACGCGGAGGTCCACTTCTCCTTTGCTCAATGATCTACTTCTTTTTAGTGCCTGCACATTACAAATAATGTGAGATCCACACGCAGTATCAAATACCCATGAATTAGAAGTAGAAGTAGATAAGTTAATCTCTATAACATAAATACCTGAAGTTGAAGCACCACTCTTCTTATCCTCCAGATACTTGGGGCAGTTCCTCTTCCAGTGGCCAATCTTATGGCAGTGGAAGCACTCATGTAGTCTTTGCTACTTTTGCCTTAGGAGTGGCCTTTGGCTTAGAAGTATCATCGGTGGCAACAACCTTGCCCTTGTTCTTCTTTAGAGGTGCCCCTTTTTCTTGAATTGCTTGCCTTTCCTAACCATTAGAACATCCCTATGTTCGGGTTCCGGCAAGCTCCTTTCGCTGAGTAAGCATACCATGCATTTGTTGAAGGTAGCCTCCCTCCTTGCATGTAAAAGTTCAGCGAAAGTTTTGAAAATTTTCGGGCAAGGATTTGATCACAATATCAGTTGCTAGTTCTGGGGGATAAGGGAAGCCCAATTTCTCCATGATCTGAAAGTGTCCAATCATATTGAACACATGCGGACCAACGGGTTTTCCTTTTCCCAACTTGCACTCCAGCAACTTACAATGAGCTTCAAACCTCTCCAGCCTCGAGTTCTTTCGAAACATAGATTTCGTTTGTTGGAGGATGGAATAGGCGTCCGAGACCATCAAAACGTTTTGAAATTCCGGTTCCATGCAAGCAAGCATCAAACATGTTACTTGCCTGAATTTGCCTCAATGGTTTGTCGTGCTCTCCTTTTGGAGTAGCGGTGTCTAGCGGGGTTCGGGGAGAGGATTATCAAGAACACTTTCCCTTCCTTCAGCTCTGAGAACGATTCTCACAGCCATTTCCCATTCTAGGAAGTTATGAGCAGTTAGTTTGTCCTTTTCGAGTAAATAGCGCAAATTAAAACCGGGGTGGTTGTTGTTGTTTGAACTAGACATGATAACTACAACAAAAGAATAATAAAGCAAGATTCAATCAATGTTTATCAAGAAAGCAGCAATTAAACAAATTTTAATTACGTACTACCCTTTATTCAAAATAAGAGTCCCTTATTGAATAAAGAAACAACAAGATCCCCTCCCACTACAATCAAACGGACTTTGGCCCTGCCTTCAATTTATAGTAGTTGAGGTAAGTAAACACTTTACTAATTATAACTAATTATAATTCTTGGTTGACAGGTTAACAACTCCTTGTTTACTCCTATCTCTTAGCTTCAAAACCCAAAACTTTGTCTTTTGATGATTTTGTTGAGTTAAACCAAACATTAACATGTAAGTTTCAAAAACCTACTCTACTATCCCCGGATAAAATGAGCAACACCCTGCTTTGGCAGAACCTATTACTCACTATCTAAGGCGTTATAGGTGTTGTTTGGAAAAGCAATTAAACTCAATAATACATGTGGGGGACCTAAGTTTACTATGTTGGTTAATTATAAAGTGAACACATAATATAAATAACCACACATATAAACTTAAACAAGCATTTAAACATGTTAAACGCATAAATAAATATAAGCATAATTAAAAGTGATCCTAGTATGGCCCCTAAACCTTATAAAACTAATCTTCATGAATTCCTCCTTGAATCTTTATGGATCTCCATCCTTGATTCTCCATGGAACTTCATTCTTGATTACATATCATTTATAATTTAAATAATTAAAATTTAAATTACAAAAATACAAACGATACGCAGATCGTATTTGATTTACATAAAATTTAACGATGCGCATATCGTATTTTCTATCCTAGTTTTGGGCCATACTAGTCACAATATGCAAAATATAATATCATACATATTATATTAAGCATTCATGCATTTATAATATCATAATAAAATAAATATTAAAAATCACTTATTAACAATTAATAAGCAAATAAAACATGTCATTTACAAATTAACAATTAATAGTAAACATGTCAACCTATAGTCAAACTTAACAAATTTAAGAAATAACTAAAGCAAAAAAAAAACATTTCCATATTAGTCATAGTACTTAACCATTTAAGTAGTAAACTAACTATAGGAAACTCCCTTATTTTAATTCAATAAGAACCTATTATGGAATTAATCAAATTAAACTTTAATTTGCATGATTGGAAATTAATAATAATGCTCAAACTAAAAAGAAAAAAGGGGAAAAAAAAAGTAAGAAAAAATGATCAACTAACTGCACAAAACTGCAGTCCTTAAAAAACGTTTAAATGCCTTCCCTTTTTTTTTTTTTTTTTTTAAATTGAAAACTTCAGTAACAAAGTTCCCCAAAATGAGGAACTGCAAATCCACGAATTCAGCCACACCCATGAAGCCGAAAACCACGAGATCTTCAACTGATTGAAGATCTGCCACGGCAGCAGGGATGAATCCCACCACCGCAGCAACCCGCACGAGGCCAGCCAACCAACCGCGTCTGCCGCCCAACACAACGTATTCTTTTGCTTCTTTTTCATACACCACCGACCCAGATAATCAGCCAACAAATTTGGCTTCCATTCACCGATTAGCCACGGCAGCAGGGAATCCCCACCACCGCAGCTTGCCGCGCAGCCAGCCAGAACAAGGCCAGCAGGCCGCGACATCCGCCAGCGCAGCGCAAGGCTGCCCAGTCGGCGTCCTTCTCACCCACGCACAACACCGACGCAGACCACCGTGGCGGCACCGGTGAGATGCGCCATCCAGCCATGGTTGCCGAAAATTCCTTATTTAATTTATGCAACAATTACATGAATTAAAACTGAATTTAATTGTGCAAATTTATTCAAAATTGGGGTTAAGAGATGATTTGGGCCAAAATTTCGAAAATTTAATCGGTTGATGAAGACAACAAAAAAAAAACTAGTTCATCTGGGCAGTTAGTTTAATTTTACGCACAAAGTAAAAACTGAATTTTAATGTTGTTATTAGATTTTGATGCTTTAATCTCCATTAACCATAATTCGAACAATAAAATTAATCAACCGTGGATTTGCCGGAAAAAAAAAATGAGCATTGTTATAATTTAAAACAAATTTTTAACAATTTCCAATCAATTAATATCACCATATTAATTATGCAAATTAATCAATAAAGAAATCTCTTCCTTAATTGAATAAAATAATCAAAATAGCACATGAACATGATCATAAAATATTATGCAAGAGGCAAAATTGATACCACTGTAGGAACATATAGATGCATATAGCGGAATTTCAGGAAACAAATTTCCTAACATCTATCACAAGATCGCATGCATAACATAAATATGAATCATATTATAAGGAAAAGAATGTACAACCTTTGTAGCGTGTTTTCCACCGGATTGCAAGTGCTAGAGATCAAAGAACAGCAATTGATGTCCCTCTACTTAGTCCACGAGCACCAATTGAATTCCCACGTTTGCTCTCTTGCTTTTTAGGGAGGATGGCCGGATTTTCCAAAGGGAAATAATAGGGTTTTTTCTCTCTCTTCTCAGTTTGAATGTTACTGTCAAATTGAACGTTCTTTTTCTCTCTGCTATTATAACCTTTTATAATAGTAGGAGAATAAAATAAGAGAGAGACCTAACCTAACCCTACTTTCTCCTATTGGCCGGTTTCCTTACTTCAATTAGTTACTACAATGTGTGACCTCATAGGATTAGGTTAACTTAGTTGTAGGTACAATCAATATTGTTCTACTAACCAACATTTATTCTCTAGCAAGTAAATGTGATTACTAAACTAACGTAATTAATTATCTCTATAATAATTTCCTTTTATATTTAGTAATTACCGGGATGTCTAAGGACATATTCCTTCACCTCCTTGATCCGGATCTGAGAATCCGATATATGGGCGTCACTGGATTGTAGAGGAGACTAGCCACGTCAAGCCGGAGATGGAGCAGCATTCTGTCCATGCTCTACCAGCGGATGTTGAGTCGGTAAGTATTTGAAAGTCAGTAATGTTTTTTTATACTTAATTTAGACTGTCTTGACTAACATTGTGCTTATTTATTTTGTAAGCCCCGTGACACACTGTAGTTCAACTGCTTCGGGTGATTGATTCCCTAAAGCATGGGATTACAAAGTTGAAGAGGAGTTTCTCTTGTAGGCGGTCAGACGCGCACCCTCAAGTAATTTATTAATATCGTATTTGATTTGAACTTTTTGATGTTCGATTTCTGATGCTTGTGTTGTTTATTTACAGCCTCGCCGTGAGTAGGGCGGGCCACGCTCGAGCCGAAGGTCTCGACCGAGAGTGATCCTTGTGTGTCCACTGTTTGAGACCAACACAAGTGATGTAGGTACTCCCTTGATTACTAGGTTCAACAGGGGTAACATGGGGTTCATAGGGAATCCTTGCTAAACCTGTGGATGAACCCGATGATGATGCATATGTAGATGCAATAGCAGGGTCTTGGGTTCCCTGGGGGACCTGATTGGACAGACCATATGTGAGTCAGTCGGGTGGGATCCGAATCGAGGAGGTGGATGATGAACCTTCAAGATCGGGAGACCAGGGCCCGAGATCTTCTTAAGGTATTTGTGTTGTTGCTTATGTCACTTTTGTACCTGTATTTGTTAATTTGCATTTGTTATACCTGTATTATTCTTATTTTAACATTTGTATTTGACATTAGTGTGTATTGCACTTTTATGATTATTTTTTGTGATTTTGATTTTGTTGACTCTATACGTTTGTGAATGCAAGCTATGTTTTATTATGCGATGCAAGATGTAGTTTATACAATGCAATGCAAATGACAAATGTAATGCAAATAAAAAAAGACGATTGTTGATACAATGGAGGATAGCCGACCTTCTTCCAACAAAAAAGTAAGAAAAAATGAGATGATAAAAGAGAAAATAAGTGGTGGGAGAGGGGGGTTAAAAGATGTCATAAAAAACAAATTATTAATTTTGTTTTTAAAATACTACATGAAAGAGAAAAAAGGTAAAAAGAAGGATATAGAACCTAAGGAGTCCCAAAATGTGTTGGAACGTGTGGCTTGCTGGTGCATAAGGCGCGAAAAGATTGGGAACAATGCGCGCGCGCTCAGGCAAGGAAGTCTGCAAATTTGGCTTGCGCACAGGAACTACGCTTGACTCACAACAGATGCGTCTGGGACCAGGCGCACTCGCGTGGCACAGGAGTGTGCATTTGGCGCATTTCTGCTGCGCAGGGCGCATTCAGGTTATGTGGCATGCACAACTGGACTTTTGCAGATAAGCGTGGAGAGTCATATCCGAGCAGGAATTGGATTCAGTCTTAGTATAAATAGGATATTCGCCGAAATTGTTTTATTATGCTTTGTTCATCAACTTTTCCCTCCAATATTGTCTTATATTTTTCCTTTGCACTTGTCATACTAATTCCTAGTGGCTTTTAAACCTATGTTGAGTTGGTTGTTGTCCTCGTTGACCAATGCAGAGAAATACGAATTGGAGCGTCGTGATCTGCATGTTCTAGCATCTTTGAGGTTTTTGCAACTAGACTATATTTTCCTTTATGCAGCTGTCAATTTCCAGGATGTTGCAAACCGTTGTTTTTGCTTTAGGAATCATGAACAAACCCTTTTTTCCGAAGAATTTGGCGCTATTATTGATTGATTGGCTGATCAGCCAATCTTTTGTGTCCCTAAGGCGGATTCCCATGTCACTTTGTGTAGGGGAGATGATTACTAGTTTGGATGTTGTGAAGCAGGACCCAAAAGGGCAACTTTGAAGAAGTCCTCTACTATTGCAGGTAAATTTTTCTTTAGTCATGAACTAGTGTATTTAGAATAATTTCATGTATGCTTTAAATTATTTCAAGAATGTTCTGAATTATTTCAAGTGTGATCTAAATTATTTCAAGTGTGCTTTGAATTAATTCAAGTATATTTTGATTTATTTGAAATAAAAATTTAGAACATATGCACATTTTTATAACATATTCGCTACTAGCTTCTTTCTCATACACAATACAGTATAGATCAACTTCAATGCATTAAAGGAAACCAAAATCGACCAAATCAAAGAAATTAAATAAAAAAAAATCAACAAAATAGGAGTTAAACAAGAAAAAAAATCATCACAATATAATGAACCAAAAGTAAAGTATCATGTAAATTATTTTGAGTAAGATTTTAGAACATAGAATTCATTTTTTAGAACATATATAATAAATTTTAGAGCATATGTAAAGAATAAATACGCAAAATCAAGATGAGAGGCAAATCCATCTTATCTCATCTCAACTAAAGTTTAGAATGCAACTTAGCAATAATCGATCGATACAGAAAATAGAAAATGAATAAAAAAGAAAAATAAAATAACCCCTAAAGCTAAACCAACATCAGTGCTCTCATTTCTTAATTAAAATCATTCCATCAATATGATCAGGCTCATACAATCAGCAAAAGTTGATCATTAGATAATAAGCTATCATCAAGTAAACATCATTAACCTGAGCAATCATCCTCACCTTCGATCATCTCCATCATCAATCATCTCAGGCCATAATCGCTTATTCAAATCACCGATTAGTAGCCGTAAGATCGAGAAAAATCAAGAAGAATCGAGATCATAGTGAGTGTTAATTACATTTGACGAGGTTGCTCTATGATAGAGTTTTGTGAAATCGAAGGAAAATCAAACTATAAAATCGAAATATGAAATAATATATGTTAAATCTGGAAAAAGGTAATGAAGAATCTGGAAAAAATCAAACTATAAAATCGAAATATGAAATAATATATGTTAAATCTGGAAAAAGGTAATGAAGAATCTGGAAAAAATCAAACTATAAAATCGAAATATGAAATAATATATGTTAAATCTGGAAAAAGGTAATGAAGAATATGGAAAAAATCAAACTAAAAGTTCACGATAAGTTAAAAATTTAGGAACTTAGAAACCTTCAATGGAGAGTGGCGAAAACATCAACAACAACAATGGAGGACGAAATCTTATGTTTAGAACATACACATACCAATTTAGAACATGATTGTTTTATAATATACTCCCTTCGTCCAATAATATAAGTCTGATTATGTTTTTACACGGGAATTAAGGTAGGTGGAATCTTGTTTTATTTGGATAAATAGATTCATTTTTATTGGGAAACACTTACATTGTTTTTTTTTTCTTTTTAACAAAAAATAATAACTAAACCTTTAATGTTGCACGGTCTAATGTATACAGAAGTTCAATGGGGTAAAAAATTCCATTTTGTCATCAATAATGTGCATTGGGAGCTGAAATTATGAGAACATTTAGGGAGTTAAATTATTTTCATGAGGGTATTTAGGACATAATTATTGATTGAAAATAGAAATAGGACTTATATTTTGAGACACCTTATAAAGAAACATGACTTATATTATGGGACGGAGGGAGTAGAACATTTTTTTTTTTTTTTTTGATTAGGAGATTAAGTCAGCCCAAGGGCTAACCCCTACAAGCGCTACTTAATTGCAGGAAACACCAACACATTGACGGTAAGGCATGCATAGCATGCGAAAGAAACACCCCAAAGATATCGGGGGAAGAGATCGACCTCGGCGCCAGGGGCGAAGTCTTCCTATCCACTTGACCTAACTCCTATCCTTTGAGGGAGTAGAACATTAAAAACTAACATTCATTAGTGAAACTTACGAAAAGAAACAAAAATCGACACAAAATTCAATGAAATTATGATCCAAAAAACAAAATAAAACACATAATTTAGCAAAATAAAGTATAAAAATTAGAACTTTGAAAAATAATAATCTCAATCTCAACATCATACCTTTTAAATAAACCTAAAATACGAAATCTGAAAAAAAATTAGTGAAGATAAACATTAATATTAAGAAATAATGTATTATGAATTTTAACAAATTTGATGAAGAATGTACTGAATCTTGCAATAGTATGGGGGAAAATGCTGAAGTTGAGGAGAGAAGAGAGGAGAGAGAGGAGTTGTGAGAAGTTTATAGAGAGAGAAAGGAAAATGGCGTGAAATGAGGAAGAATGAGGGTAATAAATTTCCACTTGAAATTATGAAAACACCATTACTATCCTATTCATTTTGAGCGGTCAGATTAATTCTCATCCCATGGTCCAAATTTATATTCTTATATATAAAAGTGTTCTCACATAAGGGAGGTGTTCTCACAAGTATTCAAACTTAGAGAGGGCAAATGATAAAGAAAATTGTTTGAACTGATCTACAACAGATGGAATGTAATTAATGTTTCGGTTTTTTTTTTTGGGAAATCATGTGCTCCCTTTATTATCGTTATTACTAGAGCGATTAAAAGTTGACTTGAACCGAGAATATACTCGAAATCAAGCATTAATCGACCCCGTTGGACAGAAGAGATTGATAACCGGACTTGGTCTAACCTAACCAAAAATTAACTTGACACCCGAGTTGACTAGAAAAATCAAAGATCAAAACCTGAACTACACCTAACTCTAGTATGACCCGATAAGGAAGAATGAACAAATAAATGGAGACTCAATGAACTCGTACTCGACAAATGATGAATCAGAATCAAATTTAATCTAATACAACATGTGTACGAGATCATATATAAAATCCCTTTATGGATGACCGACATCTATCATGCCGGTTATAGACACATAATCGTGTCTCCCCATTTAAGGACTCGATGATGAAACATGTCGCGGTCTTACTTGGTCCGATCCAAGGGGAGAGCCGTCCGAAGAGCCAGGCCTAAAATTGTTTTAAAAGTGTAAAGCTTATTTATTTGCATTAAAGATCCAACATTCTATTTTAAAGCAATTAATTATTCCTAATAATTAATTGTATTTTGAGCCCATAAAAATAATTTGAGCCCAATCCTTTGAAAAGCCCAATTAATTATTCATGATAATTAATTATTTTTTTATTTATTGTTTCAATAAATATTTACAGAAAGAAATAAATATTTTCAAAGCTATTTTTAAAATTGAAATCGGATTTTATCTCGTAAAGTTGCTTTCCGGATTTAAAAAATAAAAGAAGATCGTTTGAAAAACGCGTTTAAGAAAAAGGTTGTCAAACATTGCATGACGCAGGCGGTGCGCCTGGCGCGCCACGTGCGCCCAGCACATTGGCAAAGCTGCGTCAGGCGCACCAATCTGCGCCGGACACGTGGCTCTGTGCATCACGCAGAGTCATGCGCCTAGCGCACTCTTTGCATGACGCGTAGTTTTCTTTTCTATCTTTTTCTAGTATTTATGCTATAAATAAGCCGTGATTTTCCGAATCTAGAAAAAACACTTTTCACATATACGCTCGACACACTTGAATACTTGCGCATTCTCTCATACTCTTACACTTTCATATTTACAAAAACTCAAACATATATTTACAAACCTACAAACACATACTTTCAAACACACACTCGTATTTTGATCGATTTCCAGGCGTCACGATTGTTTTTCCGGAAGGTCGTTATTCCCTCAGATTCAAGCCACACCGGTATATTCCTGAAGGTCCTTGAATAAATTTATTATTTTTATTGAAGTTACTGATGATTTCTTTTATGATGTAGATCTTTAATAAAAGTTTGTTCTTTTGTACATTCTAATCTCTATTTCTTTCCTTTCTTTTATATATATTGTTATGTTAACCTGTTCATGTTCTCATCGCCTTACATGTTATTATTGCTAATCTAATAATTTGGACAACCTATTAGGAACCCTGTAATTTTGATTTGCTTAATAACATGTCACTAAAAATAGTCTTTTTAATGTGTTTAATCAACCAACTTAGACTAATATTTTTAGGGTGATTGAAAATATTACTCCCTCTGTCCCAGAATAGTCTGAACACTTTCCTTTTATGTTTGTCCCAAATTAGTTTGAACACTTCCATTTTTGGCATGGTCCCACTATTAATATATTATTTCTTTTACACATCTTTGGCCCACACTATACCTTTTATCAATAAAAAGTTACCCAACTTTCTCTCTCCTCTAATAAAAAATACCCCACCAAATCCTATCACATCTACTTTTTAAATAAAATAACATTTGATAACCACACTACAACTTATCACCTTAAACTACGTGTCACACCAAGTGTTCAGATCTTTCTGGGACGGAGGGAGTATCTGGTTATACTTTTGCATAAACATTGATATGAATCGATATTTAGTAGAGGCCATCAATGGGCGAACGTGGTTCGTGACCGTGTTCGTACCCTCGCCCTCGAACTCAATCTATGGTTCATTAACCATTAATGGAGTCATGACAGGGAAATCTACATTGGATAAGTCCCTTAATTGTCCCTATGATTTCCCAATACCCAACTAGGTTTATGAGTCTTCCTTTAAAGACTTGTTGGCGACTTCTTTCAATTCAAAACGTATTTCAATACAACCTTTACAATGAGGTAGTCAAATACGCACTCATCCCGCGTAGGCGAAATAGAATCACGCCTACAATTTGGAGACTCCATTGGGGATGATTTAAAAAATAATAATTTTTTAAAATGAGTGGGTGAAACTTGAAAAATACGATTCTCTCTCTTTTTATGTCTTAGAATGACATACTGTTTTGCATATGCATGGCTATTGTTTAAGCCACCATAAGGACATTCTTCCTTGCCTTATTAGCGCATATTCTATGCGTTAGGCCACCCCCGGGGTTTGCACTTTCTCCTTCCGAAAGCTTCCTGAGCGATATTGTTAGATCTTAGTCATAAGCAAACCTACCCAACCATGGCATTGTTCTCTTGTTCCTGACTTGGGAACTGGAGTGCATCATACACGTGGCCACCTTTTTAAGCAAAGGTACGAAGCGTGGGATCAATCTCTTAGTCATGGACATTTTTCAGCCTTAACCTAAATCTGACCATAGTTGGATGTAGAACTGGACTCTAGGTTGAGGACTATTTCATCCATGTTATATGACATTTGCTTGTGATTGCAATTTTGCCTGTTATTAACCTGTCAAAACGTTGTTATGTGTGCGCCTAAATCGCGTCAAAAAAACATTGTCAACGTAGTCCAGAAAGCTGTCAATAAATTTGTCATGTATGTCGTCGCGTCCCGAAATTATGCGGAATTAGCCAAAACCTAGCCTAAATCGCCAAAAAGCATGCCGGGGAGTCGTGCACCAAACGCATTAAATTGTGCCTGGCACACCTCTCCCGCACCAGACGCACAGGCTTCGCACCGTGCACAACGTTGTTGCGGGGCGCGCATCCTGTGCATCTCATGTTTTTGTCGATTTAGTCGTTGTAGTGGTCGATCCTATGTTCATTCCGTCTGCATTCGCGTAGAATCGTGATCATGCTGAGAGTCCTTTCTGTTTAAAAAATGAAGCTCACCTAATTCAAAAAATCAATATTTTCATGCATATTATCTAAGGTTGAGTCTATCCTAAAAATTGCATTTAGAAAAGTTATCATGGTAGAGTTAGAGTCGTCATGCATGTCTGCCTCCTCTTGATTTATCCATGTCTACCAAATCTTCCCTATCAATCCTACACACTTTTCTATTCTATATTTTTCAAAAACATTTACTAATCATGATCTTACCACCTATTTAGAAAAAGATATTTTTAAAATTAAGCCATCATCTTTTCCCAATAAAAGATAAAAACAAGGGGTCCCTTTCAAAATGAATTTCGAAAATTCTCAGCCCAGTCCAAATATCTCCAATCTAATCCAATCAACTCAAACCCAATTCATTTGCATTCATATAGGCCCATCTGAGTTTGAATCCTTGCATTCATTTTAGGTCCATGCGCATTAGAGTCCATTATGGATTTATCCTAGGCCCATTTAAATTTGAGTCCTTGCATTCATATTAGGCCCACTAGCATTAGAGTCTATTTTAGGCCCACTAGTGCATAATTGGTCTAAAGTATCACCCCAAAAGTTACTTAAAGGCCTAAAAGTGTTGCTTTACAAGTGAAACATCTGCCCGTGCTACTTATTCTCTAAGGTAACACTTTCCAATGCTAATGTTTCACTTTCTCAAGTGTTACTCAAAATTCTCTAATGTAACACTTTTTTTAAACTAATGTAGCATTTTTATAGTGTTACTCATAATTTTTTATGTAACACTTTTTCATCTATAGTAGCACTTTCCATGTCATCTCTTGAATTATAGTAACACTTTATTAGATATTATGTATCATTTTAAATCAGCATATGTAACACTTTATTAGATATTAGGCAACACATTTTATTAGATGACTTTATAGTAACACTTCTATTTCAAATGTCTTATAGTAACATTTTTTAATTTGTCGACACATATACAATGATAATAATACTAAAACTTACAAATGTAATAAACAAAGAGGAAATAGAATAATATATATATATATATATATATATATATATATATATATATATATATATATATATATATATATATATATATATATATATATATATATATATAAATATATATATATATATATAAATGAATATAAATACTCAACGGTCATTGTAAAGAATGAGCCAAAGAGTAGTAATCATCAATTGAAAACATATTATTGCGTTCAAAGTATAAATAGTTGATCTGAAAATCCAGTCATAATATACACAACTCTCCTAAAATAAACCTAAATCAATCTTAAGGACATTTCTTTCGTCTTCAATTTTAATCTCCCTATCTATGCATGCATGTTTCCCGAAGCATCATGTCTACTTGCTACTCTAATCCATTATCTTCATCATCGTGCAGTAAGAACAAAAAAAAATAAGAATTTTCAAAGTCTTATATTATAAGAGGACTAGTGATATACTTGTAAATAGAAAAAACAAGTATAGAAAATGTATGAGGCATAACAAGGCACTGCACTAATACAAATACATTTGTGTTGCAATATAGGATGCAAAAGAACTCAAACCAAAAAAAGACACTCTCCCCGCTCTAACTTCTTCAGTGCTTCAACAAGTCTTTCTTTTTTCTGTTTATGAATTTAGGGCATATGATAAGGCATATATGGAGACAACAATACAACATGATGTCTGAGACACATGATGAAGGTACTACCTCGTGCAAATCTTATTTTATGCTATGCTCTAAGACCAATTGATTTTTAATTAACAATCTATGTTATCACGTCGAATCTATGAACATGCTGCCAATACTCTCTTGATTTAAATTTGGGGATAGGTAACCCCTCAGTTTGCTGATAGCCAACAGACAAGCCACAAGCCATAATTCTGGCAGCTATCCTTTTCTCCATGACCAAGACAATAGGTTGAATAACATCAGAGCAAATCTCAGTATAGTTCCACAATAGAATAACTTCAAAGCCAGAGATGTGACAGATAGTTACTATCATCAGTAAGATAAGAGTAAGACACACACAATGAAATGACTAGATAGACAAAAGAAAGGGGAATAAGATGAACAACAGAGATGAACAAAAGAGATGAAGAAGAGATAGCAGTGGCATACAACAGCAGCAGCAACAACAACACCATCACATTGGTGTTGTTGCGGTGACTAGCCGAAAACACATGCACACAACAAGGACAATAATGAGCAACCGTATAGCACAACAAGAGCAGCTGACTAAACTTTCAAAGTAGCAATAGGGTTTTTCACCCACATCATTTCACTTTAACATGAACATAGTCCAAATAAAACTTCAATAACAACGAGTTTCAGTCCTTATATTCTTAATCTAACATACGCAAAAAAAAAGATTGTTTTCGTCATTATAAGGAGCATAGCAATGAGTTTGCAGGGCAAAAGTGAAAAAAATCGTGAACTATAATATATGATTTGGCTTTAAAAAAAAAAGAGAAGCCACTTTCTTATTCTCGATCCCTTCGATTGATAAAGCTTTTTATATCATTCAAAGTCAAATACTTGAACAAGTAACATTTGATTCCCTTTGAAGTGTAATTAATATAGTTTACGTTAGTTCAATGCATATTATCTACCATAGTTGCAAGTCTTTCCCAGAAGCAAAACACATAATTATACCCCCAGATCAACAATACTCATCATTTACTAAATACCATGAAATGATGAAAACAAGGAACTATGATGAATATGAGTCAAGGCAAGAGAGGGAAACTTACAGTAATTGTGCAGAGAATGTATGATGCCTTCTTTCTTTGACCCACATTTCCGCAAAATACCAAGTGATAGAATGCAATGACTTATTAAAAAGAACTACAAACTAATTCTTTCTTTGTTGCCAATATATGAGTAGTAGAGTACAATGCACCTAGGATGGTCCAGGGATCTGATTAGTATGGTTAGTACTCAGTTCGGATATAGAAAAAAAAAGCAGGAAAATCAAACCTAGGATTAGTGAAATGAAGTATTACATAACTTTGTCCTATGAAAGCACACAGAATTATGATTATCCTTCCTCAATATTTTAGTGGGTGAGAATATTTTATTAGGCAAAATTTCCTAGATGAACATCTTTATAAAATCACACCAAAACCCAGAAACAAACCATCATTTGTTGTTCACAGGAAATCATGAAATCAGAGTCCTACAAATCAGTTCTTTCATTATCAACACATGCAGAAAACGAGAAAAACCCACCTAAAAAGTTTTTTCCCACTAGTTTATCAATAGAATGCAATGATTTATTAAAAAAACAAGTGCTTGAGAGCTTGAGGAAACACGATAGCGTTAACATCGCAAATTACACGCTACTTGATAGCTAATCTGTCTTAGTTGTTCATTACTTTTAGGTCAGACCAGAAACTCTAAAACCCAAATTGACCCAAATTTCCAAATTGTAAACAAAATCACACTAAGCAAAGAGAAAAACATATAAAAATTGAGCCCTTGTGATAGAACACGTGATAATTAACATAAATAAAAAGTAAAATTCACCTAGACAACATGAGACGCCTACTCTAACCAGACTGTAATAAGGAATTCATATTCATAAACCTAACTCACAAACTTGCATAAATCTGGTTCATTGCTTAGTTTTTAAGTACAAACTTAACATATCTTATTTCAACACATACAATTTTCCACTAATACAAATCAGATTACTCACAATCTCCAATTCCAATAAAAAATATCCAAAATGTAACTACAAATCCCCTAAATTCAACATTAATTACCACAAGAAGCTCAGCAACATAATTACATCAAGAAAATCAATCACTACTGCCAATTCATCAATATTATGAAAACGAAAATGCGTAAAGAAATCACACTTAGCGAGCTTCTGTGAATTCTGATGGATAACAAATCCAATCTTGGAGGCCCGTTTATTGAACTCTGAATTGATCGAATTCTGAAACTCATGTATTTATCTCTATACGACGATTGTGCTGACCTCGTTGTCGGAAAATTAAAATTTCTAAACCCTAGATTTTGGAGATTGAAATAGTTCATAATTCACCGACAACAATATAGAGAATGGGGGGGGGAGGATCAAATCACGCATATCTAAAGTGTGTCAGAAATACAGAGAAACTCACCATTTTAGTCAAAGGTGGTCAAGTCGAGCTCGAAAATCGACCGAAAATTTGGTGAGAGTGAACCCCGCAGCAGGCCAAATATCGTAGGAGAAAAGCAGCGAGCGAGAAAGATCGAGAGTGATAGAGGGGAGATGAGAGAGATCGAGAGTGAAGAGGGGAAAAGAGATAAAGAGAACCAGTTAGCTAGGAGATAAAGAGAGATAACAGAGAGGCGAGAGAAAATTTAGGTGGGTGGGGGGGGGGAGACTAATTAGAATCGAGGAGAGAGGGAGGGAGCGAGTGAATATAGAACAAAAAACAGGAACTACAAATGTTCTGGTCAACCGTAGCATTTTTGAAATTCTTTTATTAAAATATTGAGGGAACTCACCAAATGATACGTTTGTGAAACAACCGGAGCATTTGACAAGTAGCAAAAGAACTTTTTTTCCACTTGTGGGTGATACGAGAGAGATAGAGAACGAGTGTTCTAATTTAAGACGCGTCAAATAGAGAGATGAGATAGAGAATCATGTTCTTAATTTTTTTTTTTTAAAATGAACTTCAATTCTCCTTTAAGAGCATCATCTCCCATACCTCTTATCATGCAACTTGTGCAGTTCTCGTCTCCTAACTCCAATAGGTGATGCGAAGGATTTCGGGATTTCTTTTTTTTGTGACAATTTAAAAGCTTTAAAGTAAATTAATTAGTGAGGGTAGAATTATTTCCAGACCCAATTCCCATTATGAAAAAAGGATTTTGGACAATTAATATTTTATAAATGTACCTCAAAAGACTATTAGTGCTAGTGTAGATATTAAATAAATAAATAACCATGCAACACCCTAAAATGTTACCTAAAAGACTATAAGTGTTACTTACAAAAAAAAAGTGTTACCCTCTATAATTGAAATGTTACCTATCAAAAAGTATTACCTTAAAGAGTTGAAATGTTACCTATAAAAAAGTGTTATCTTCAAGTGTTACATACCAAAAAGTGTTACCATCAAAGTGCTACATATGAAAAAGGGTTACCTTTAAACTGTTACCTACCAAAAAGTGTTACATATAAGTGTTACAAATCAATAAAATGTTACTGAAGTGTTACCTATGTGTTAATGAAAGTTGGATCTCAAAAAGTGTTACCATAGAGTGTTACCTTAGGTCAATTATGTAGTAGTGGCCCATATAGGTCTAGTCCATTTTACACCCATATAAGTCCATTTGCATCTTTATGTGAACCCTAGTCTATGTCAATCCCAGTCCAAGTCTAATCCCAGTCCATTCCAATCAAAGTCTAATCCTAGTCCATTTCCAACGTCAAGCCTATATGCATCTTCAAGTCTAACTTCGGACTAAGTCCAAAATCAGGCCCATATAAGGCCCAACTCATATCCTAAGTCTAGTCAAATCCAATTCCAAACCCATATAGGACGAAGTCCAAACCATTAAGTCTAGCGAAACTAGCATTCCTTAAAGACCACATAGGCAAGTTCTGAGTTTAATGAAGCTACTCATTCCTTAAGACCATAACGGCACCCTTTGACCAAGCGAAGTTAGTCATCCTTACACTAGTGGAAAAAAGTCCATCCGATCCGGTCAAAACCAGAATTACCGATATGGTTTTGGTCCAGATCGGGTGGACTCGCAGCAGTCCATAATGATTAACTGATCCGGTTTAGACTGATCCAGTCCTAAACCGGATCAATTAATCAGTTAGTGATCCGGTTTTGAAGGAAAACCGAATCAGTCCGGATCAGTTGAAGTGCAAATCTGATTTAAAAAAAAAATTTGGCCACCAAACTGATCCGGTTTTCTTGATGAACCGGATCAGCTACTTGCAATCTGAAATTAAAAAAAAACTAGCATGATACTGCTCCCTGGTTCAATTTCTGGAAGAATTAATTCACCAAGACCACATCGTGGACCACTGCAAGAAGAGAACAATGAGCAAAACACAATTGTCCTGAAATAAAAAACCAGGTTCTATTGTTCAAGCAATCACACCTTCCTAAAAATTGTATATCATTGGCAATCTTCATTAAAGAAGCAGCCACAGTATTCAGCGCATCACTTGTTTCAACAAAAGCATCATGTGCAACCTAACAAAAACACATCAAATCAGAGGAAATAATTAGATGGTGTTAACACACTCCGCAAGCACAGGGAGTACAAAATGAAAGTCATTCAGAGGCGTTATACTAACCAATGCTTCAAATTTGTTTTCAGCGGTTACAAAAGGTAAGTTAGTCTCTTCAACAACTGCTTCAACAATCTTGACATCAAACCTGAAGGATATTAGTAGGGAGATCAAGGTGTTAAAGCAAATTATCACATCAATCTAAATACACATTGGACAAACATACTATAGAAGCCATTTAGATGAGACATAATCTAAAAGTTGTATGACACTTATCCCACTAACACTCTGTATCTAGCTACATAAAACCTCAGTATAATTTATGGTAATGCCGTGGCAAAGAAAAAGTCTTCACTATATAGAAATCAACCCACTTTTTGCCTCAGAAAATTCTGTCTTTAGACCCCCTCTTTCCAAGCAACCATTGGAACATGCCTTGTGACAATAAATGAGTAAGTAGTCAGTGTATATGATAAATGTAAACCCATTATTTTCTTAAAAAAAAGTCATGTTATCATCGAATCTACAGTAATATACCATCAAGACAATCAGTATGATATACAACAAATTATAGGAGACCAACTGGCAATTTAGATCACATATTCACATAGATACTTCTAATGAGCAAATGCATAGCACAGTGAAAGGGGAAAAAATATCAAGGAACAGTTATAAGGAAAGGCAGGAAGCAGTATAGAGAGAGCACTAACAAGGTGTTTAAACTGGTCAAAGAACTCATTGTTGACGGAAGATCGCCTGTGAGAGCATTCCTTGAAAGATCCCTGAAAATTAGAATATATGTTAGCCATCATCTAACTCGATTCAAACGAGATAAGCAGCATGCAAAAAAGATCTCAAATACACATCAGCAAAATATACAAACTTTTGCCCGTTCTCTCGCAATAATACAAACTTTTGATTATTTTTAAATAATACAAACTTTTAATCAAAATTCCTCCAGTAGGGCAATACCGGTTGTTAACTTGTTGTAGGAGGTAACAAGCTGACGTGGCACTCTCTAGGACACGTGTCGCTTTTTTATTGGTTGATTTTTTAAATTTTTATTTAAATTTGAAAAATAAAAATAAAAAACCTTTTTTTTTCTTTCTCCCTCACCCACCCCACCCCACCCCTGGCCCCTGACCCTGCCCAGCCTTCCCTCAACCACTCTCTCTCTTCGTCCTATCCCAGCACCTCCACAGAAGCCCCTCCCCCACCCACTCCCCCATCCCAAAACCACAACCGCCACCAACCTTCACGATTTCCATCACCAACCTTCACGATTTCCACCACCAACCTTCACGATTTCCGCCGCACCTTCGACTAAATTCTTCCCTAAACCCTTGTTCTCTTTCTCTCTCTCGGACTTCTCCTCACCTTCGACTGAATTCTCCGGCTACCATGGTCGAGTTGTCGCGGTCACCTGTGCGTGGGTGCCGTCGGTGCCGTTGTTGTTCCTGTTTCTTCTTATGGGGTTGCGATGGTACATTCTTTCTCTCTCTCGTGGTTCGCAAGGCATGGGTGGTTTCCTGGTGGGGGAGGAGGTGGGGGCAAGGCTGGGGTGGTTATGGTGGGGTTTTGGATCTTGGCCGATGGTGGTGAGAGGGTGGTTACGGGGTGGGTTTGCGGTGGCTGTGAGTTGGGTCAGATGGGTTTGTGGTAGCGGTTTGTGGTTGTGGTTATGGTTGTGTAGTTTGTGGTTGTGGGTTGGGTTTCGGGGAAATTTTTTGGTGGTGGGGTGGTGGCGGGATCTTTGTTTGGGTGGTGGTGGCAGCGTCTTCTTCGACTTTGGTGTAATAGTTCGGTTCGGGGGAGGTTCAAGGTAGGGAGGGTGGTTTCCTAGTGGGGGAGGGGGTGGAGTTGGAGGTGGGAGGAGGCTGGGTTCGGGTGGGGGAGGGGGTGGGGTTGGAGGTGGGAGGAGTTGGGTTTGGGTGGGAGACGTTTCGTGGTGGGGAAGGCGGTTTCGTGGTGGGGGAGGGGTTGGTGAGGGCGGTTTCATCCGTGGGGGTGGGGGTGGGGGTGGGGGTGGAGGTGAGGGAGGGGGAGGGGGAGGGGTGGGGTTTCATATTTTCAGTTGGTTGGCTAAGGGGGGAGGAAGAGATTTTGGAGTTAAAAAAAAATTACTTGTTTTACAGGTTAACGGTCAACTTGACCTACTGGAGGAATTTTGATGTAAAGTTTGTATTATTAAATCATAATCAAAAGTTTGTATTATTGCGTGAGAACGGCCAAAAGTTTGTATTATTCTTGTTAAAAAATCCTAAACTTTTTAAGTTCTATATTTATTTAGACATTCAGAAGAATGAAAAGGCCAACTGAAACTAATTCGAATTAGGAAGCGAATGAAACACGCAAGTTAAAGGAGTCAATGGACAAGACTGAAATACAAATTTGAGATATAAAGATTTGCTCTCAATAACTAATGCTTATAGATAGTCACAAACATTCACAGATAGCAAGATAATGTGGAGGACAACTCACATTGTGGAGAGTGGAGGAAGCTGTGAATAATCTACAGTCAGTTGTCCATTAAATTGATTGTGGCTAAGGTCTCTGTTGTCATGCAAAAAAAAGAGCCTTAGTCTGGTCTGACATAGAATATTAATCAAGTAGAACTATCAATCAAAAAGCAAGCAACTTGCAGATGCTCTAGAGGTTTCATAAGAGAAATTGAATAGGGTATTTGTCCATTGAAGTTACAATAATCAAGATTTCTGCATATAGAAACAACAGCATTAGAAAAACACCGGCCTTCCAGAGAACAAAAAGAAAAGCAGAATTTTGCTTTGCTACTAAAATTAGACTAGAAAATAGAACAAAAAAGTTGCAGTTTCTATAATGGCATCCACTTCATCCATTGAATTTAAGTAATGAAAAGCAGAGGTCAAAGAAAAAGAGCATATAATCGCTGCAAATTAGGAGAAAGGTTATAAGGTAGTGAGCCTCCAAAATTGTTATGGCTTAAGTCAATGCAAACATTAGCATATAAGTGTTAGACAATGAAAATAAGACACAGGAAGTTAATAAAACCAAATTACAAAACAGATATCAGTATTACAATTCAGTCAAAGATGTCATGATCACTAACAGAAAAACACACATTGACCATTAATATTTGTAACCCAAAGACTCACCCTTCACATCCCCCTGCCAGGCCCTTTGCATACACAGCCCCCTCCACAACCCACCTGCACGCACAACCCCCTTCACACATTCATCAAAGATCAAGCATATAGTCAAGAATCACACAAACATGAAACAGTTTTAGAACTTTGTAATTTGCAACACGAAAACCTAGAAACCAAATAATACGAATAAATACACCACACAAACAACAAAATCATGTTTCAAACTTACTAACAATAAAAAAAACATTATATACATTACCCAATTCAAGCGGAAAATCGATTCAATAAAATCAAAAACACGAAATAATAGGAAAAATCAATTTAAGTTTGACATAGAAAACGACTACAAACAACTAATGTCACATGAAAACCCTAGTATGATAACAGCCAAAACCCTAAATCTAGTAGTTCGAAAAATTCAAAAACCCTAATTTTAGTGGGAGAGCAGTAATTAACTTACATTAAGTTTGTCGTGGAGTTAAAACCAAATAATACTAAAAATTCAACGAGACTGAGATGTATAATGTTCGCCTCTTTTAATCTGCAACAACAACAATAAAATCAACAGCAAAATCAACAACAACATCAATAAAAATACAAAAAATCCAATTGAAGAGCAAAAAAGAAGCAGGAAATCGAAGAAAAATTGAGAGTTAGGGTTTCAACGAGGAGAGACTAGAGAGAGACAGAGAAAAGGGAGAGGAAAGTTTGCGGTTTAGATAGAGAAAGATAATAGGAATATGGGCTGAAGTATTTCGCCTCTTTCAACGTGGGCTGAAGTTAGTAAAAGGGAGAATAAGTTGATCCGCTTCAAAAACCGGATCCATTGATGTTAACTGGTCCTGTTTCATGGATGATCGGATCAGTTAACAACACACGTCTTTTTGCGCGTACAAACCAAGATAAATGGAT
Source organism: Beta corolliflora (assembly GCA_947648045.1). Classification (NCBI taxonomy): domain Eukaryota; kingdom Viridiplantae; phylum Streptophyta; class Magnoliopsida; order Caryophyllales; family Amaranthaceae; genus Beta; species Beta corolliflora. The sequence continues at coordinate 193,415 of CANSZD010000554.1, forward strand.
CCGGTTTCGGGAAGAACCGGATATGTTATTAAGTGTCATTTAAGCTTTTTTCCACCAGTGTTAAGACCATAACGACACCCTTTGACCTAGCGAAGCTAGTCATCCTTTAGAGCATAACGACACCCTTTGACCTAGCGAAGCTAGTCATCCTTAAGCCCATAACGACACCCTTTTGACCTAGCGAAACTAGTCATCCCTAAGACCATAATGGCAATTCCTAAGTCTAGTGAAGCTAGCATTCCTTAGGTACACATAGGCAATTACTGAGTCTAGCTTGCTTAGTCTAATGTAAGTTCCAAAGTCTAGTTGTCTAGCCTGCTTGCTCACCCGTAAGTTCAAAGTCTAGTTGCCTAGCCTCCTTGCCTTAAGTTAAGAGCCTAGTCTCCCTTATTGTCCAAAATTCCTTTAAGTCTAGCCTTCTTACTCACCCGTAAGTTCAAAGTCTAGCTAGTCTCTCCTATCAACACCAAAGCCCAGTCATGGACTCCAGCCTGCTTGCATACTCCAGTCCATATTTGCAATTGCATGCAATTAGGCCCATACTACTCTAAAGCTCATACATTTTCCATTTCTAACTATCATTTCCATTTCCCATTTTCCATTTTCATTTTCCATTTCCATTCTCATTTTCCATTTACATTTCTCATTTCCCATTTCTCGTTTCCATTTTCATTCTCTCATTTCAAAAAATAATCATTTCTTAAAATTTACGAGGTCCATTCGATTTATGTTTAGGTTAGGTCGTGAGATTATAACTTGGGAACGTCCAACAGAGAGGAAACAAGGTCAACCTACTCCCAGACTTGTCAAACGAATTCTCACTTTTTCAGACGAATCTTCTGAAACTTCTGAATAATCATCATCTGAGATGGGAGACACTTCTGAACAACTTAATGCCATCATGGCTCAGCTCCAACTAATTAACTCGCGTCTTGAGGAACAATACAAAGAGATCAAGGCGTTGTGAGAAAAAGTGATAACTAAGGAAAGTGAAGAGGAAGACACTCCACCACCGCCACCTCCTATCAAGTCCAAGACAGATTTGAGGTTCGAAAAGCTCGAGCAATTGATCCAGTCAATTCATGCACTCGAGAGTCAGGCTCATGGCCATTAAATCATTGATCCTGAACTGGGGAAAAGCTTCCTAAAAAGGTAGCATTGGGTGACCTCCCAAAATTCAAGGGGGTCGAAGACTCATATGATCATTTGAGAGCTTTTTTCCATTTCTATGGCTCTCAAAGGCATGGGCAAGGACCTATTTGCTTATGTCTTTCCCTTAACCTTGGATGCACATCCATCCAAGTTGTTCAGATCACTGAACAAAACAAAGCTGAATGACTGGGACTACATCAAAGAAAAGTTCTGCAAACAGTACATATACAACACTCAGCTTCCTATTGGTCTTCGTGAGTTGAAATTAACTAAACAAAACTCCAACGAAGATTTTCTCACCTTCCTTAACTAATGGAGGGAAAAAGCCGCACAGATGACTAACAGGCCATCTGAAGAGGACGAAGTCCGAATGGTGATGTGTCACATGCAGTCTAAATACAGAGAACACATTAAATTCCAACCTATAAAGTCTTTCACGAAGCTCTACAAGGTTGGTCTACTAATTGAGGAAGAGGTGCAAGCCTCTAAGAACAAGGGTGATAATAATATCAACTCTTTCAAGAAGGATAACAACAACACTTCTAGCTCCAAGAGCAATGATGTCAATACCCTAACTACTGAAAGGAGAGGTTATCAAAAGCTTCAAAGAGTCTTTACTTATTTAGGCATGTCTCTAGAAGAAGCCTTTACTAGGCTTCATGCAAAGGGAGCACTTCAGCCTCTCGGTCCTACTCCGACCTTTACCACCAAGGAAACGGGCAAGCGACATCACACTGCTGGACTTTGAAGCACCACTACTATAAAATAGGGAAAAGATAACACCAATAAGATAACGCATAATTAGTCATGTGTTATATTAAAAGAAAGGAAACATATTAATGAAATGACTGTTATCTAAAGAAAATGCTAGAAAACAAGTCATAGATACACCCGTTATCTAGTACCCATCAAACACAAAAAATTACTAAAATCATTTATCGAGAATATAAGAAACTTATAGATAACATCACTGTTATCTTTGCCTAAAGACTTATGTCCCGCCTTGTTTTTTAAAACAAAAGTGCCACTCATCTTCTCTATTCAAAACCAATAAAAAATGTAACCTCTATGTTTTACTCCTTGATTTTCTCTCTCCTCCAACTTCTCTCAATCTCTTGATTTTTATCTGCTCCTTATAAATTATAATACCCTTTTATTTCTCTGATTTTTCGTGAATAGTTAGAGAAGCTATGTAAAAAGGATGAGATTACGGGAGGTATGAAGTAGAAGATGATGGACCAGAATAGAGACGCAAGAAGAGCGGCAGTTATGACGAATGGCTTTCTTTACTCGATTTCGTGTTCAATTATAGGAGATCCTTTTAATGTCATTTGAAGGATATATATCATTCAATCAGTTTATTATGTTGAATCTATTTAAGTTTTTTATTTTGTTTTTTGTGTTGCTATATTTAGGAAATGACATTCAAAATCTCCTTTCTTTATGTGATGCAGATAAAATACCTACATGACAATATTTTTGTTGTAGATGGAATAAGTACTTGACAAAGAGTTGCAAGTAGTAGATGAAGAGTGTTGAAATTAATCGTGTCATCCATTTTTGGTCATTTTGATGTATTTGTTTTTTTTTCAGTGTGTTCTTCTAATCGGAGTAAGGGTGTACATGAGTACTATAGTTATAAATTGTAGTTATAATTTTCTCGGTGCTAATATATTTGGTATGAGTATTATTATAATTAATATATATTCATTTGTGATTGTAATTTGTCATTTGTGATTGTAATAGAACCTATTGTATGTTATCTTTGTCATAAGCAAACAAAATACCCATTATATTAGAATCAGGCGTTATCTTTACCTATCCCAATAAAATCGGAAAAGAGGACAAAGATAACAGTTCTTGTTTAAATCTATTATTAACATATATAACAGTTACATATGATGATCGTTATCTTTGCCCTATCTCAAGATAACACCCCAATGAGGTGTTATCTTAACCTAACATTACACTGACTTGGATAACACCTCAAATATGCTATCTTAAGCCTCAAATAGCCATTATCTTTTCCTTATTCTGTAGTAGTGTTGCACGCCCTATAGGACATGGTGGAAGATGGTAGACTGTCGGTTCTGCTGGGAGCAAAAGTCAGCAACAATAGCAACCCCTTGGGCAGTGCTTAAATAATGTCGGGGCATAGTCATTTAACGTTAGTCTTCTAGGTTGAGTCGGAGAGTTCCTCCCCTAGCCTCTTTATTTTCTTTCCTGTCAAGTCTATGTCATTTAGGACTTTGATTCTAATAAGCCTTATGTCTTATTTATTTCTAATTAATAAAATAACTACATTTTCTTTTTATCTTCATTAGCCTTCCATCATTTAATATATGCTTCTAATTCGATGATGAAACTTAAATCACCTAATGACCTTGATTAATAAAGAGAAAAAAGTCGAATAAAAAATGGACATACTTTGGGTTAAGAGCTATTCCCCTCTTCATTCCATCATTCAAAAAGCCATCATCCATAAACCATCTTCATGCAATCAAAAACAAAATCTCTTAAACCATCATTATCTCCATGATCCTCATAGCCATATGGGATTTCAAATCAAAGCTCCACATAAATATCCTTCAAACATTCTAATACCCAAAATCATAAAAGCTTTTGTGCAAGCCTCACTGTAAAAAAAAGTAAAAAAAAAAAAATCAATGCCAGGCAAAGCGAAAAAAGTGAAAAAATTCAAAGTGCGAAAAAAAAGAAGCAAAAGCAAAAGAAAACGCACAGGACAAAAAAATGCAAAAAGGAAAAAAGCCAAAGGCAAAGAAAAAAGTCAAGCTAGAGGGTTTACACACAAGTTCTACCCCTCGTTTCAAATCCCTTAAATCCATCAAAACCTTAACCCATATAATCCAAATTCACGATCCTTACCTTAGCCAAACTAATTGAATCTTCATTATTAAAACTTCAAACCTCTAACCTTTCATCAACCCTAACTCCTTCTCCAAGGTATATCCAAGTCCGCTAGGGTGAAAACCCGAAAAGGGCGGCCTAGGCAAAAGTTAGGGCACAAAAAAAAAATTCAATCAGATCGAGAACTACGAATGGTCTGATTCCGTAAGGATACGTAGGAATCCTCATCTCGAGGTCTGACCGCTTCAATAAAATAAATTAATCAAGGTTTAATGAATTGACTTTCTAGAATTCAGAAGTATACTCTTTATAAATCCCGACATAGACTCGAGTATGAACCTAGCCACGTTAAAGCCTTTTCCCACCTACATCTATAGAAGTCACAAGATAAAACATTTTTATTTTCAATCGAAGCTCTCCTAGTCCCTAAAGGACTCTCCGATAATTCTGTGATCTATGGCGATATTTGACTTTGCCTGTATCAATTTCCCAAAGAAAAACCCCAGCGAATTTCTTTAAATGCTCAATACAAATCAAGTACATTCCAATCTAGGCTTAGAATGCCTAATTCAAAACAGGCTTACCCAAAATGGGGCTTCCTAAATATGTGGTGGTTCCTCGAAATCAAACTCCTGAAGAGTTGTAATTTGCGCATCTCACTTGTGGACCCCAATGTATTACAAAAACAATTTTCGAAAATCATTCTATCTCTCTACCTATCCAGATCTCCTAATCTTGCAAAATACTAACCTTGCATTGCATTTCATACCTCCTAATCTTGCATAACCCTGACCTTGCATTGCATTTCATCTTTCCTAGCCTTGCATAACCCCAACTTTGCATAATGTTTCATACCCGAGCTTTGCATAACCCTGATCCTTGCATAGCGTCCCATGTATCCTTAGAGAGTCTAAGTTTGCATTATTGCATCATTATGTGCATTATTATGTGAGTTGTTTGCACTTATCTGCTAAACATCTTTTCCTGCAGGTAATTAGATTACTTGTATTTATCGTCCTACATACTTACTTTAATTTGTTTTGCAGAAACCGAAGATATATAGATTAGTTCTAAACTGTAGAGCGTTTAGAATCGTTCTCTGTCCCGACACCGTATACTTTGACTATCGGTATCCTGAACCTCAGTCAAAGTGGGGGCTTTTGTAGACACATAATCATGTCTCCCTATTTAAGAACCAAATGATGAAACATACCGCGGTCTTAATTGGTCTGATCGAAGGGGAGAGCCGTCCGAAAAGTCAGGCCCAGAATTGTTTTAAAAGTGTAAAGCTTATTTATTTGCATTAAAGATCAAAAATCCTATTTTAAAGCTCAATTAATTATTTCTAATAATAAATTGTATTTTGAGACCAGAAAAACAGTATTTTGAGCCTAATCCTTTTTTTTTATAAGGAAAACAAACTTAGAATGACACCCTAATCTGGGGGCCAGCCTAAAACATCCTTACATATAATAAGGGAAAAATCCATACAGTACGGGGGAAACCAATATAATAAAGAAGGGTAGTCATGCGCCTTCCTAGCCATAAAATCAGCTGCCTTGTTTGCTTCACAAAAGCAATGCCGAAACTGGTAATCCTGGAACTGAAGTGAATCCACACCTGCATCTTTCACAATGTTAGAAATCTCCCACGGAATACGCCAAGAATTCTTCATTGAATTAATGACCCTAAATTATCTCCTTCAATAATAATATGAGTGATATTAAGAGAAGTAGCTCCTTTAATTCCTTCTCTAAGAGCCCAAGCCTCTGTTTGAATAATAGAAATATGAGGCCCCAACGACTTAGTACCAGCTAACAGAACATCACCAGTACTATTACGAATCATAAAACCAAGCGAAGCATTGGCATTACTTAACTTAGAACCATTAAAATCGAGCTTACAAAAATTAGAGGGAGGGGGGACCAAACAAGATTAGGACCCGCTCTAATGGCCTTAGGCAGAGGACTTTTAAGGGAAGAGGTGGATCCAGCAGAGCAATCCCCATCCTCATGACTGGATTTAGTCCACTAAATAAAGAAGTTATTAATCAGGAAGCTAGCTCAACGAGGGGAAAAACCTTTATCGCTGAAAATAACTTTATTCCTAATAAACCAGATAAACCACCAAACAAAGGAAAACATAGAAACTTCATCAACAAAAAGAGTAGAATGACAAACCTCAATCCAATACCGAAAAGAGAAACTACTAGAAAAAACAAGATTCCTGGGAAGAATGGTCCAACCACCACAATCATGGAGACTGTCAAACACCTCTAGAGTAAAAGGGCACTCAAAACAAAAATGAGAAAGAGACTCAGAAGCATTACAACACAACACATTGTTGAGGAACAAACACTTTACATTTTTCTAGCCTATCTTTTGTGGGAAGCCCATCATGACAATCTTTCCATAAAAACATTTTTATCTTAGGAGGGACATGAAGTTTCCATAACCACGTAAACTCAACTTTCTTAAAATTTGGGTTAAGAATTCCTTGTGCTAACATCGACCCCGAATTGACAGAATATTCTCCATCTGCCGTTAAACCCCAAACAAGAGTATCAGACTAAGAACTAGAAGGGACAAACGAAGAGCAAATACAGGACATAATATGCAGCAGCACCAGCGAGCCAATTTTTTCTCGATCCCACACCCCATACTCATCAATAACATTGCATACTCTAAGAGCTTTAGAATTCGGGGAGGACTAACCACCTTCCTAAGCGGATATTGAAAAATCCAATTATCATCCCAAAAACCAATATCCCTTCCATTCCCTACCTGCCATTTCAAACCCTGCTTAAACAAAGGTCTAAGAGACATAAGTTTTCTCCACTGCCAAGACGCTACTGAAGACACTTTGTGAACAAGAATATCTTGAGATTTACTATATTTTTTCTTGACTAAATTAACCTAGAGATTATCTTTTTGTTTGATAATTTTCCAAAGAAGTTTCATTTGTAGGGCAACATTATTAACATCAACTTTCCTAATTCCTAAGCCCCCATATTGCTTCGGGAGACAAATTTTATCCCGACCTATCAGATATGCTATCTTATTAAGGTTATCTTTATTCCAAAAGAAGTTCCTATAAGACTTATCTAAACCGGAGAGAATTTGTTTGGGAAGATAGAAACTTTGCATCTGATAATTGGCTTTAGTAGTCAAATTCGCTTGGATTAAGACTGTTCTACCAGCTTGAGAAAGAGAATTTGCTTTCCGTTTAGGCAACTGATTAACCACCTTACTATAAACTTTCCCAAAAGTTTCCTTAGTGACCCGAGAATCTATAATCGGGTAACCCAGATACTCCCCTAAAATAGGGTTTGAAAGAACAACATTTTTATAATTTTTAGGGTTTTCCATATTAATGACTAACAGATTTGCAGAGGAATAAGAATTTTCAGACAGAGAAGTATTGATGAGGAGGAATGAAGTTAGTGTGAATTGAAAAGTTACCTGAACCCACCTTTTACAGAGCAACATTCTGACTACCTGAAAGAGATCTAAAAGAGATTGAATTTGGGAATCAGCTATCTCAATGAGCCATCCAATCGCATTAAATGCAAAGTAATCCCTCTCTATAGAGGGGAGATGAATAGACTTTTCATACAACTCGCCTGAATAACCAAAACCATATTGGAAGACACGCCACTGCCAACGAACACACCATCAGAGACGAAATAAACCACTCTCGCATTAAATGCGCTGCAGTTTAGAACCCTAGCCTTCAAGTCTATTTTGTACTTAAAATGAAAGTAATTAAATCCCTTTTCAGCCAATTTAAAGATTTCTGAGAATTTTAAACCCATAGATAACTTGAGTAGGGAGTTAATAGCTATTAAACAGCTGGGAAACATAGGGAATAATGAGTTATTAGTGTAGGTAGACTCAATAGGGTTAAACTGAATTGGGGAAAAAAATGAATTTCGTACTCATTTTGCTTGAAAAAAGGATTAAAAGACTCGCAATGATGGATAAGATTAAGGAGAAGAAGCATAATTTGGGGAGGGATTCAAATTTTGAGATCACTGAAGGAAAACAAGGGTTCGTGAATTGGGACTTTTCGACTGGTTTTACATTTTGCCTTTTAGATTCTCTCTCTAAGACTTTCTCTCTCCTCTTTTTTTAAGAGCCCAATTAATTATTCATGATAATTACCTTTTTTTAATTTATTGTTTTAATAAATATTTTCATGGAGAAATAAATATTTTCAAATATATTTTTAAAATTCAAATAGGATTTTATCTCGTAAAGCTGATTTCCAGATTTAAAGAATAAAAAAAAACGTTTAAAAAACGCGTTTAAGAAGAAGGTTGTCAAACCGTGTCTGACGCAGGCGGTGCGCCTCGCGCGTCACGTGCGCCCAGCACATTGGCTGAGCCGCGTCAGGCACACCAATCGGCGCCGGACACGTGGCTCTGTGCGTCACGCAGAGTCGTGCGCCTAGCGCACTCTTTGCTTGACACGCAGTTTTCTTTTCTATCTTTTTCTAGTATTTTTGCTATAAATAAGCCGTGATTTTCTGGATCTAGAAAAAACACTTTTCACATATACGCTCGACACACTCGAATACTTGCGAATTCTCTCATACTCTCACATTTCATATTTACAAACACTCAAACATATATTTACAAACCTTCAATCACATACTTTTATACACACATACTGGTATTTTGATCGATCTTCAGGCTTCACGATTGCTCTTCCGGAAAGTCGTTATTCCCTCATACAAAAGCCACACCGGTATATTCCTGATGGTCCTTGAGTAAATTTATTATTTTTATTGAAGTTACTAACGATTGCTTTAATGATGTAGATCTTTAATAAACGTTTGTTCTTTTGTACATTCTAATCTCTATTTCTTTCCTTTCTTTTATATATATTGTTATGTTAACCTGTTCATGTTCTCATCGCCTTACATGTTATTATTGCTAATCTAATAATTTGGACAACCTATTAGGAACCCTGTAATTTTGATTTGCTTAATAACATGTCACTAAAAATAGTCTTTTTAATGTGTTTAATCAACCAACTTAGACTAATATTTTTTGGGTGCTTGAAAATAAGATCTGGTTTTTCTTTTGCATAAACATTGATATAAATCGATATTTAGTAGAGGCCATCAATGGACAAACGTGGTTCATGACCGTGTTTGTACCCTCACTCCCTAACTCAATCTATAGTTCATTGACCATTAATGGAGTCATGACGTGGACATCTACATTGGATAAGTCCCTAAGTTGTACCAATGATTTTTCAATATCCAATTAGGTTTAAGATTCTTCCTTTAAAGACTTGTTGGCGACTTCTTTCAATTCAAAACGTATTTCAATTAAACCTTAACAAAGAGGTAGTTAAATACGCGTTCATACCGTGTAGGTGAAATAAAATCACGCCTACACCGGTCAACTATACATGTTGGCATCCCATCTGGCCGCAGGCAATGTCTCGTTGGACATAATGTCTGAGGCCGACAATGTTGTACTTGCCGGCCTGACATGCTCACTGGGCAGTGGATCATACTTGCCGGCCTGACAAGCATACAGGGCAATGACGCTTACGTGTACTGATTAGATTACGATATACACGTGTACGCAGAAGATTCCATATAAAGGAACCTACCTACTGTTCTTCGCCTATAAATAGACCACCTGCAATGTTCCCAAGGTATATTTATTCTGAACCAATTTACCTTATCTGCACACATTACCTTGACGAAGCTTGTCTTACTTAGGCATCGGAATGGGTTTCCTAGGTAACCCCCTGAGGTCATTAATCCTTTTTACTTGTGCAGGTACACCGACAAACCTACACCGACAACCCCAACAACACCAAGCCTTGTCATCGCTTCAACGGTCGTCGACCCTTGACGTCCATTGTTGCACACCCGAATTAATCAGCGCTACAAGGAGGAGATGGACTCAATCCTACCGGCAATGTTGGGCCTGACGGTGCCCCCATCACGTCTAAGTATGACGGTGCTATCAGAGACCCTGATCCTGTTTTCGTGGGTGTAGAGGATGAGGATCCTGAATCTCCTACAGCTACGGACCCAAAGACTCCAACGGGTCCCAGCCCGAAGATGCCATCCTCTGGCATGCGCAATTTACCCCTGAATAAATCTAGGCAGTCAGAGCAGTGTTGGATGTCATGGCCTCCGGTAACCAAGCTAACAACACCAATTTCCCCACAAAGCGACCAGGCAGGTTCATCGGTCTCGACCGGGACGGCAACCCGGTAAGAAGCACTAGAGGAAAAAAGTCGAAGGGTTGCGGTCAAAAGGTGCCCAAGGGCTGCGTTTTTTTACCGCAGCCCTTGGCATTTAGTATGTAATTTCAAATAACATAGGGATTGGACCTAATTTACTCGAGTGAGATAAGTATATTCTTCCATCTCTAACAATAGTCCATAAGCTAGGACACTTTAATGATCCATTCTGTATCACTCAATCATAATCCCAGAGTCAATGAATGATTTAAAAAAGTGGGTACTCAACTTTGAACCTTGTACAAGCAAAATCTGCAGCATCTAAACTAGACCCGGGTTCTGGCATGAGAAATTGATTGAAGACTTCAAAACCAGAGATGATAGATGCACAGATTAATTATAACACGAATGACAAGAAGATCTTTGTTGATGCAAAGAATGATATGATAATGCTATCAAGTAAAAAAACAAGGTAAGGGTATCGAAATTGCAATGAATGAGTAAAATGGATGACATATTATATTAATTAAGAATAGAATTCGGAAAAAGAAAACTGACATGTCAAGCATCATGAAGATGGAACTGAAAAACCAAATATATAATCATTACGATTGATAATTTGATATCATGTTGGCATATAAATTTGGTCTTCATGTCTCAAACATAATGATCAACAACAAACCTTCACAAAATATTAACAATAACCTATAGAACTTGCTTCCTATTTACCCCCCCCCCAAAGCCTCCAAAAAAGATGCAATTTCTACTAAACCTCACAAGAGAGAACCTGTAAGTCATGTACACCAAACTAAGCATTCCATGAACATGAAACAATAAATTACTATTCTTAATCTCAAGAATAATAAAACATAATAAGAGAACAGAAATGAAGTATCATGCTAATAATTGACACTGACATCAACGGGAACATGCATAATATGACATTTTTAAATTCTTATTTCTCGTGCTAAAACCCTCATTTCCACTATTTACAAACAATGAAGCAATTTGTGTTCCTCATACTAATATGTAATAACAAGCATTCCAAACTCCAAGCCTTTGCAATCCCCAATCACCAACCCCAAGCATCAAGTAGCCAACTTATTATCATAGATCAAAGCGAGGAGGAGAGAGAAAACCTTGGATGCTTAGAGAACGGTGGTAAATGATGATAATCAATAAAATGTTCATATTTCGCGTCAATTTATCACCTCACTCCAAATCAGTACTTAGCTCCCTCTCCTTCACTCCTCGATAAAGAATAGTCACCAAACAACCCCAAATAGTATTACGCAGACATTACACATAATACGGTCCGTTCGTATAACATATACTTCTAATTAAGCACAAGCAATTAAAAATTACAATGTAGAAACAATCTTGCCACTAATTCAGCAGATAGTAGAATGAAAAAAGTTTAACGAAGAAATAAATCATAAAAACAACCTTGTAGCAGCGATACTGAGGAGGAGCTTCACTTCTTAGGGTTTTTTCAGCAAAGCTTCCAATTGATCCAAATTCCTCTAAGTCAATCAAAATTAAAGAAAGAGTAAGCACAAATATCACAATCAATCTGAAACTCATTAAAATTCAGAAATGCGAAATCAATTTTAACAAAAACACAAATTGGAGGAGGGAGAAAGATGACCTGGAGAAAAGAAAATTGAGCTCAAGGAGCGGCTTGTTCGAGAAGCTTCCTGGAGGATTGAAAAAAGGTCAGTCCAACCCCCATGTCTGCATCGTTCGCCATTTTTATCCGTGGTGGAAACTCATGTCTCTTTCTTTCTTTCTTTGTAGTACGAGCATAAAGTGACACTGCTTCACTGCTTGGTGCGAGCCCTAGTGGTGGTGGTGGGAAGGAGGAGCGCAAAAACTAGTTCCGGCGAGTCGAGGTAAAGGAGGCTCGAAGAGAGGGAGGGAGGCGAGGGTGTGAGCGAGATAGGAAGAGAGGAGAGAGAGAGGGAGGAAATAGAGAGGCGTCGAGAATGCGCGGGTGAGGTAGGGAAATGTAGGGTGAAAGAAAACGGCTGCGGTTAGCCCAACAACTGCAACCCTTAATTCACAAGGGCTGCGTTTTTCAGATAACCGCAACCCTTGGCCTTTTTTTCCTCTAGTGAAGGAACAAGCCTTCTCTCATGACGGCCGCCGTCTTGAGAAGGAATTGGTTGATCAAGGGTATGAAGAAGAAACTCGGCAGACAGAAGAAGAGGATGCCGAGACCGCCAAGTACACAGAGCTTGTGTATGATGACAGAGAAAGTACACTCAAAGAGTCACGAAGTCACACTGGTCAGCAAGGTAGGACATTTAGTAACTACTCAGGACGGCAGCATGCTCCTATAACACCGCAAGGGTCACCCTTCATCAGAAAGATACTGAAATAGCCCATGCAACGAATTAAGATGGCAACCTGCAAGTATGACAGCACAACAGATCCAGTGGACCACTTATCGGCATATGAAGGGCATATCCACTTATACACTCAGTCAGACGACATCTGGTGCAATGTTTTCCCAGCTACCTTGTTTGGTATAGCTCAAACTTGGTTTAGAAGTATGCCACCGGCATCTATCACAGATTTCTACCAGTTGTCGGTCGAATTCCAAACACGGCTTGTCAGTAACAGAAGGTGAGAGAGAACCACTGGAGAACTCATGGCATTGAAGCATGGCGAAAATAAAAGCCTTTGAAACTTCTTGGGGAGGTTCAATGGAGAAACTATAATGATACCAAACTTGTAGCAGGAGGTTGTCGTACTAGCTCTGATTGTTGGGCCTAAAAGATGGCAACTTCAGGAGGTATTTAGGAAGAAAGAGTTTAAAGACCTTGGCGGCGGTCCTAGGCAAGACAAACGAGTTCATCAAAAGCGAGAAGTTTGACCGAGCCTCGAACACAAGGAGAGGTGATTCTGAAACCGCCAAGGAAGATAAACGAGGGGGGTCAAGTAGGAAGGAGACCAAAAAAGAATTTACCCATGCTAGTACTCCCAAGGGCAAAGACAAGAAAGAAAAGTTTGAAAGCTACACACCTTTAACGAAGCCCACAGCTCATATTTTCGCCATGCATAAGGATGGCGACAAGTGGCAGAGACTCTGCAAGATGTTTCACAAAGGTCGTGACATAAACAAATGGTGTGGCTTCCACAAAGATCATGACCATATCACTGAAGATTGTAAGGATTTGAAGAACAATCTAGAGAACTTAATCCGGAGAGGTTACTTCACTCAATACAAGTTGAGGCAAGAAGCAGGCCGGTAAGATTCAGGCTGACATGATCAGGCCTAGAATCATGTCGAAGAGTCTCAAGGCAATACACCAGTGTGAGACGGGTTGATGGTCATACATGTCATAGCTGGTGGTCCAGTCTATGGCGGGACAGCTATTGGGGCCAAGGTAAGTTTAAAAGAGTTCTGACATCAAGTTAACTTGCATGAAACGCGTAGATGGCCGGAGCCGCCAACTATGCCAACAATAACATTCACCAAAAAAAATTCAGAAGACATCATTTTTCCTCAAGACAATCCTCTCGTCATCACATTGAATGTCGCAAATTGTGCTATCCGTACAGTATTGGTTAATGGAGGTTGTTCCGCCAATATCTTGTTTATGATTATTCAACAAGATGAACATTGGCATCGAGCATCTGAAAGTCGCCAGCTATCCTGTAACTAGGTTCACAAGTGCTTCTGTCATCCCAAAAGGAGCCATAAAGCTACCAGTGAAGATTGGCCAAAATGAGAAGGCAAGAGACTTGATGGTTGAGTTTCTTGTAGTAGATGTCCAAGCAGCTTTCAATGCAATAATTGGTTGTCCGCTAATTCATGACGCACAGACAGTGGTGTCAACATAACATCTGACCATGGTGTACATGTCTAATGCCGGACAGCCTGAGAGGGTGAAGAGTAGTTAACAATCAGCTCGATCTTGCTATCATACCATGATGAAAGGCACAAATCATAGAAGAAAGGTAGGAGAATATCTTAACGGAGAAGCCGCCAAGAGAATGTGTACTCGGCCAGTCCCTGAAAATAAAAAGATAACCAGTGAAGAGTTACAAACCAGGCCGGTTGAAGTATGTCAATCTTGAGGAGAAACCGAAGAGGTGCAACTAATTGACGACAATAAGGAGAGAACCGTTAAGATTGGAGCCTACATAGATTCAGACATCAAAGTAAACCTGATCACCCTGCTGAAAAAGAATACGGATGTGTTTGCATTATCAGCTGATGAGATGTCGGGCATAGATCCAGATGTCATGGTGCATCACTTGAATGTTGACGATTTAGTCAGACCAGCAAAGCAAAAGAATACAACATTCTCAGCTGAGAAACATAGAGCCATCAAGAGATAAACAAGATCTTGGCGGCCGATATCATTAAACAATGTGATTACGTTGCATGGCTGGCAAATGTCGTCATGGTGAAGAAGGCAAACAGACAGTGAAGAATGTGTGTTGACTTCACTGACCTCAACAAAGCTTGCCCGAATGATTGTTACCCCTTAACGTGAATCGATTAGCTTGTCGACTCATCCAGTAGACATGCCATGTTGAGCTTCATGGATGCCTATTCGGGATATCATCAGATAAATCTGTTCAGAGGAGATAGAAAGAAAACAGCCTTTGACACAGATGTCGGAGTGTTCTGTTACAAAGCCATGCCATTTGGGTTAAAGAACACGGGACGAGATATCAAAAATTGGTCGACAAGGTGTTTGAAACTCTGAAAGGGAGAAATGTGAAAGTGTATCTAGATGACACTATTGTAAAAACAAAGACCGAGAAAGATCACTTGAAGGATTTGCAGGAAACGTTTCAAAACACTAAGGCACTTCCAGATGAAACTCAACCCAAAAAGGTGCGTATGTGGCGTCAAGTCCGGCAAGTTCCTGGGATTTCTTGTTAGTGAAAGCGGAATTGATGCTAATCCCGACAAAGTCAAAGCAGTCATGGAGTTATCGGAACCTAAAAGTGTGAGAGATATACAAAGGTTGACAGGAGGAATGGCGGCATTGACTAGGTTTATCTCCAAATCAGCCGACAAGGCCTTGCCATTTTTCAAAGTTCTAAGGGGAAACAAAGAGTTCAAGTGGGGAGAAGAGCAAATAGGCTTTCGCCATGGTAAAATAACATTTGAACAAGTTGTCTACCATTGCCAGACCCTTACCACAAGACAAGGTACAGTTGTACATGTCGGCCAAAACGAGAACAGTAGTAGTTGTACTCTTGGTGGAGAAAATAAGGAACATTTGTCGGTATACTTCGTCAGTCATGTCTTGAACCCTGCAGAGCAGAGATATTAAATTATTGAGAAGTTGGCGTATGCAAACCTGATTGCGGCCAGAAAATTAAGGTCATACTTTGACGCACACTCTGTGTAAATTCTAACATATCATCCCCTAGAGAAAGCACTACACAAGTTGGAATCATCAAGCAGGTTATTAAAATGGGCCTTTGAGTTATCAGAATTCAAGTTGGAGTTTAAACCAAGAACGACAATGAAAGCCCAAGCCTTAGCATATTTCATAGTTGAGGCAACATATGAAGAAGAGGTTGGAACTTGGAGGATATCAGTTGACGGCTCTTTAGCCTAGCATGGTTCAGGGGCCGCATATTAATGTCATCACCAGAAGGACATGTGTTTGAATACGCTATCAGGTTTTTGTTCAAGGCCTCAAACAATGAAGCAGAATATGAAGCTCCCTTGGCAGGTCTACGCATATGCTTGGCGGCAGACGCCAAGAAAGTTCACTTGTCAACAGACTCGCAGCTAATTGGCAGTCAGATTAAGGGGGGTATGAGGTCATGGAGTCGACTATGGTAAAATACCTTGAATTGGTGAGGGAGATGACCTCACAATTGCAAGGATTTGAGATAGCCATATCATCCCCAAGAGTAGAAAATAGTCAGGCTGACACACTATCAAAACTGGCAAGCTCATTGCTGATTGACATTGAGAGAACCATCATGGTTGAACACTGAAAGAAAAAAGCATGGAGCAAAAGATGTCGGTTGCTACGATCACCAGGAATGACGAATGGTACTTAGATATCGTCAAATACAAGATGACAGGAGAGTTGCCTGAAGCCAAGAAAGAAGCAACTAAAATTAAGAAAGGGGCCACCTGGTTCGTCATCTATCAAGGAGAATTATTCAAAAAAGGATTCTCTTTGCCATTGCTCAAATGTGTCACAACTGGGGAAGCAACAAAGATCATTGAAGAGATACATGAAGGAATTTGTGGGAGCCATATTGGCGGCAGAACAATGGCTCATAAAGCACTCAGAGCAGGGTTTTACTGGCCAACTATGGTGGCAGATGCACAAGGATATGTGAAAAAGTGCGACAAGTGTCAAAGGTTTGCACCAATTATCAACTTGCCGGCCATTGAGCTGCAACCCATCTTGTGCCCCATACCATTCGTACAATGGGGAATGAAAATCCTCGGACCATTCACTACGGCCACTGGCGGCAGGAAGTTTCTGATTTTTGGTATTGACTACTTTACAAAGTGGATAGAAGTCGAGCCGACCGCCAAGATTAAAGCCCAACAAGTCAGGCAGAACATCATCACTAGATTTGGCATTCCCACCGCTATAGTCTTTGACCATGGCGTTCAGTTTGATTGTGCCCCAGTGCAAAAATATTTGTTGGATTTCAAGCTCAAGTTCGCATATTCATCAGTCTGTCATCCCCAAAGCAATTGCCAGGCAGAAGCAGCCAACAAGCAAATCCTTACCGCATTGAAGAAAAAGCTTGATGATCTGAAGGGGTTGTGGGCTGAGAAGATACCAGAAGTATTGTGGTTAAACAGAACAACGGTAAAATAATCAACTGGCCAAAGCCCATTCAGGTTGACGTTAGGAGTGGATGTCGTCTTACCTGTTGAGGTTGGCTTACCTAATTTCAGAACCAAATACTTTGATGAAGAAGGCAATAGGCAGTTACAGAAAGAAGCCTTGGATTTCTTACCGGAAGTGATATTGGCGTTGGAAATCAGGTTGGCGGCCTCAAAAGACAAAATGAAGAGCGCTTACAACAAGCGAGTAAACTATCGACCTCTGAAAGTTGGTGATTTAGTTTTATGGAGGACAGCTCCCACAGGCAAGGCCCACGCCTAAGGAAAGCTCACCGCCAACTGGGAAGGCCCATACATCATCCAAGAAGAAATAGTTCTAGGCTAATACAAACTTAGCAAGATGGACGACAAGGTCTTAGCTAATTGTTGGAATGCTAGTGAATTGAAAACAATACTTTGTCTAGGAATGGTAAATTTTGTAGTAGTGATTTAAATTTCTTGTCGAATAGGTTGTAAAGTGTATTAGACCCACCACCTATAAGGGGGCTGACACATAGTAATGAAAAAGAAAGTTGACCACCTACAAGGCAGCCTTTCATTAACCATTTTCGCTGTCTGATGAGCTAACTTGTTAAGGCATCCAATAAAGTGTATATGGTTACAAACCAACACTTAGAAATGTCTATGATTTCTGATCAAACATTATCAACTACTTAGCCATAAAAAGTGCATATGGTTACAAACCAACACTTAGAAAAATGCCTATGATTACGAATCAAGCATATGCAATAGTTATAACAAGTACAAGAGAAAAACACAAACTAGTGGTTGTCGACATACCGACAATATATCACGAACACATAACAAAAGGGAAGGTGCAATAAAAGCCAATTATAACGAAGATGTTTAAAATTTAATATAACTTTGGCGGCATCCACCTAAAAGTATGTCACATAAACCAGACAAACAAGCCCCCAATACATTAAAAAACAAACAAAGTTGAAAGGATTCTAAACCAAAATAAACCTTAGTGACCACATCTCCACAAAACACAAATATTACAATATTTAACTACAACAAAGTTTGGTTATAAGTCATTCGAAGAAACTGATGAGAGAGGTGAAGGCCACCAAAACCCCTATCTGCCAAAATCGACAACTTCATCAGTCGTCACCTGATCAAACTTTGAGTTTGCATCTTCCTCCTCGTCAATATCCATCTCGAAACGAGGGTCTGAATTGCGAACATGGACCTCAGGAACTGGATCCACCTCATCCGTCAAGGGGTTCTTATGCTTGTTATTATTAAAAGTTGTCTCAACAAAATCCCAATCAAACTCTGGAAATTCCCTTAAGGCACAGCACATAGTAGCAGCCCAACCACCCACATGACGCTGGACCAGGTAATTGACAAAGTCATCATAGGAGCAGTAGTCATCGACAGCAGACTTCCTAACATCAGCAAGTCGACCCTTCACTTCGGCCAGCTTGGCGGTGAGGTCGACAACCTTTGCTTACTTAGATTCCATTTGGGAGTTGACATCATCGACTTTCTTCTTGGCGGCAGCATCGATCTTTGCCTCACTAGTGGAAAAAACCTGAAATGACACAAAGAAACTGATCCGGTTCTCCAAGAATCGGATCAGTAAGTTCAATGTTTTTTAGCGTAAAATTTTGGGCCTAGTAACTGATCTGGTTGGGAGGAGAACCGGATTAGTTTTTAACTGATCCAGTTCTCCCCACCGGATCAGTTAGGTGACCTAACAATTACCAAGCCCAACTCTCTCTCCTACTCATTACAGCGCTGAGCCCAAACGGCCCAAATGCTTCCCTTTTAATGCCCACTCTCTTATTCTCTTCAAACCCTAATCACCCCCCTCCTCTCTCTTCTTGTCCACTCTCCTCAAACCCTAATCAGTTCCTCTCCACTCCCCACAAACCCTAACTCCACTCCCCCACAAACCCACGACACCCACCGTCGATTTCTCTCTCTCCTCTCTTCTTCTTCACCAGAACCACCACGCAACATCATCCTCCCACCATTCGAATGCGGCACGCCAACTTCGTCAATCCATTTGTTCAACATCAGCATTCGCGTCTTCACCAGAACCACCACCGTCGGTTTGCTCTCTTTTCCTCTTTCCTTTGTCACCGCGCAACATCAGCATTTGCGTCTTTGCCATAACCGCCACCGCGCAACACCAGTATCATCTTCATCAGCAACCACCGCCACCACGTAACAACATCATCATCTTCATCCGTTGTTTTCCCTCTTTCCTCATTTCTTTGGCCCAGATAATTTCATTTCCATTTGTTCTTTAATTTTTTCGATTTTTATTTCGTCTCTGTAATTCGATTTCTATACAATATATCATATTTATTATAATGTAATTCGTTTTTAGTTTGTATAATATTCGTATAATCTAATTCATTCTTAGTTTGTATAACACTTATTCTTTAATTTAGTTTGCAGATCTGATTTTTTCGAATTTTAATTTAATTTATTAATCTTTACTTGCTGTAATTTCGTTTTTTTTATTAATTTCGTTTTTTTTTCGTTGCAACTATATGTTTATAACCCATGGAAGTTGATTACTCACCCTTACTTATGAGCTTGTGGCTGCAGACCTACAGTACAGGTCGATTTTTTTTATTTCATGACCCCTCCAAAACTGATCCGATTTTAGGTGAAAACCGGATCAGTTACTAACTAACTGTTCCGGTTTTCACCTAAAAACCGGATCAGTTACTAACTAACTGATCCGGTTTTCACCTAAAAACCGGATCAGTTTACTATGTAACTGGTCCAGTTTTTGTGAAAATCGGAACAGTTAGTGAGTAACTGATCTGGTTTTCAACCGGAGCAGTTGACTTTTGTCAACCGCTCCTAGCCCAACTGATACGGCCCAAAACCGAATCAGTAACCCCTATTTTGATCGGATCCGATGATGTTTTTTACACTAGTGCCTTATAATCTTGCTTATCCTTGGCATAAACATCAAGCTGACGCTTCATTGTGGAGAATTTTGAAGCATAGGCATCCCTCACCTCACATGCCGACTGGTAGGCTCGAGTATGATTTGCCAAAGAGTTAGCAGCGTGGGCCAAACAAATAGAGAGAGTCAGCGCATAATTCAAGGCTTGGCAAATAACCAACATGAATAAAAATGTAAATGTCACCTCCATAAACTTGTGACCAGTAGTAGCTGCTGGAGCAAGGATGACATCCTCTGGTCTATCCAAAGGAAGCTGCATATTCTTGAGCATCCGCCATCTCAGGTTCCCGCTAAGTTCTGCATAGTCAAATTGAAGAGACTCATTGGTCTCGACATCAAGAGTGGGCTACCAAGTGCTTACAGGCTGAACGAAAACCTCATCATACTTGAAAAAGGGATGATTGGAAGGAATACCACTTGCGCAATCTCTATCCAGTCATTCCCCCTTAAAGCGAATGCCAGTAGGAATTCATGAGGGGATTTCATTCTTCTCCTCAACCGACAACATAGCATGCTTGCCGGAGCTAAGATCCACTGAAACTTTATCAGAACGAACCCCAAGAGATTTCCTCTTAGGTTGGCAAGGAGAAATAGACATGTCGGCAGATATAGAGGGTTTACCAACGTTAGCAGGGTTACCGCTTTTCTCCACCTCCATGGGAGAACCAACCTTCTCAGAACTTGCCCGTAAGGAATCAGACGAGGCCCTAGTCACCCCTCTCTTAGTACGACCGCCTCTAACAGTAGGCATTCGGAGCCTTGCCGGTGGTGGTATGGACAGAACTACTCTTATCAGGTTGACAGTGAAAGATAGATTTACCGTCAGTCTTTATGCTAGAAACTTCAGCAACATGCTGAGACTTAGCGAATGAGGCAATAGTCTCAGCTTCTTTGGAGGGAGGAGGAATGTCAGGCATAGTTGTTGTCAGTATCCAACGAGGGCCCAAACCCAAACACTTCTTGTCCAAAGCTTTTAAACCTGAAAATACAAGAAATAATTATTAAAAAAAACACATCAAGAATTGCGACGACATCCTTACCATCCTAACCCGAGGGATGCGTATAACACATTCCAGCAGCCGATAAAGGTATATTTCCCAAAATATACCTTGGATGGGGAAGCAAACTCTTAGGAAGAGTACGCCCCTTATTCCCCTTTGGCGGCACAGTGTCAAATTGCTCGAAAGCCTTAAGTTCTCTATTTGTCAAAGGAGCCTTAGGAATGTGCTCCAAACGGCTACGAGGCTTGGTAAACCAACGACGTAAGGGAAAATCCTAAGGCACCTTTACCCAGAACCAACGCTGCCGCCAAAATTTCAAGGAGGTCATGTGAGGAAATATCGTCAACTTCTTTTTGGTGGTAAATAGGGAATACCAACCCTTGTTACGAGCACCCTCATTATCGCCATCCTTAGCCCCGTGATTGGAACCATCTCTTTTCAACTTGTGCAGATGACGAAACAAGTAGAGAGTAAGAGGAAAGTTATGCCACCGACAAGTCCAGATATAACAAATCATCTGGTGAATGGCTAAGGGGGTTAGTTGAGCAAGACAAACATTAAGGGCAATCAACAAGTCCTTGAAATGACGAACCAAAGGAAAACGTAACCCAAACTCGAAGTGATAAGAATAGATGCCGATACAACCGGCATGAGGTCGAATGATAACATCATCTTTCTTAGGGAGATATAACTCAAAATCAGAGGGTAATTTATACAACTTGGTGGCAACACCACAATAATCGTATTTAGCTACATCACGCAACCAAGCTAACTCAGGTGTCATGGTAGACGGCCCTTTAGAGTATCCCTCAGGAAAATACTCATCATCCAAGCTGACATCATCATCACCACCGTCAAGTTCCTCTTCATCCTCCCCATCACTAGCACTCATTCTCTCATCAGCACCCTTTGCAACGTCATCTATATTGGCGGCCAGATCGACAACAGCAGAAGGGTCATTCAAAGGACTTACTACCCTAGTCCGTATAACTGTAGGGGTCTTCTCGGACTAGGAAGAATATAGATCGACCATATCAAGAGTCACTGCTTCCTTGGCGGCCGTAGTCGCAACTCTTGAGCGACCGCCAAGTCTGCGCCATTGATAACGCTCATCCCTACTGATCTTGCCGCGACTAAGAGTATCATCCCAGTCTGACGGCTCCTCAAATGGCCCCGTATCCGCAGATGTTGGCGACAGAACAGCTAGCGTCATTTCAGCCATCCCCAATTAGTACCATACTTATGAATGTCGGCTTCGTCTGAAGCCAGCCAATATTGGCGGCTGATAGGCTTTATCTCAACCGCATTAGGAAACACAATCTCAAGATGTTCTTTAGTGCTAAGTTCGCCAAGAGTCTCATGGCGGAGTTTTTTCAGAATCTCCAAATCAAGGGAAATCTCTGCCCCCCGCTTTCGGCTGTGCAGATAAAGAACTCGCACCGCCTTCCTCAATAATGGTCGGCGTTTACTTAAAAGAACGCTCCGGTGAAGAAGGGTCGGTGCTACAAAGAGCGTTAACATAATCCTCATTCTGACTATCGTCAGAAGAGTTCGACATCGCCGTAATTCTCGACGAAGAAGAAGACAAAAGAAAAATAAAATGTGAGGAAAATACAGAATTTTACCTAGTAATTAGGAAGGACGGAGACGAAGTACTGAACAAGACAACCGAAAATCACAAAGAGTGACCGCATCACTCGAAAACGGCCGGACTAACTGAAAACCCACAAAAGAAAACCCAATTAGAAAAATGTGTGTAGACGCCAAAAAAAGGGTCAAATCTGACCGGAAAGTGAAATAAGGAGAAATCTGAGCGATAATTCGAAGAAAAAAGAAAAATTTCATGAAATCGCAGAAAAATCACCGGAAGTTGAAGGGTCACCTGAGAGAGTGAGAGAAGAAGATGGAGAAGAAAGAGTTGGAGAATAGATAAGGGGGAAAACAAAATATAACCACCCCATTTAAGGAAAAAAACGGACGGACCAGATTCCATGGCAAATAACTGCCCCCTATAAGATCACGACATGTGGCCATGATCCACGTGATGTTGCAGTGCCACTTTTTCAAATGGCTTGATTAAACTTATCTGACATATTCTCACCAAAGCAATGTCGGCTCCACTGACATCACTTTGGGGGGGCTAGTTGTACGGGATCATATAATCCCTTTATGGATGACCAACATCTATCATGTCGGTCAACTATACATGACAGCGTCCCATCTGCCCGAAGGCAACGTCTCGCTGGACATAATGTTCGAGGCCGACAATCTTGTACTTGCCGGCCTGACAGTCTCACTGGGCAGTGGATCATATACTTGCCGGCTCTAACAAGCATACTGGGCAATGACGCTTAAATGTACGGATTAGATTACGATATAAACGTGTACGTAGAAGATTCCATATAAAGGAACCTACCTACTGTTCATCACTTATAAATAGACTACCTGCACTGCTCCCAAGGTACATTCATTCTTCCCTTTTTTTCCTTCTCCGCACATTACCTTGATGAACCTTGTCTTACCTAGGCATCGGAGTGGGTTTCCTCGGCACCCCCCCTATGTCAGTCATACTTGTTACTTGTGTCGGTACACCGACAAACCTACACCGACAACCCTAACAACGCCAAGCCTTGTCATCTCTTCAATGGTCGTCAACCCTTGACTTCCACTGCTTCACACACAAAACAACATGTATGTAACCTGACAAAATTAGACAATTCTTGTTTTTTAGCTGACCCGGCATCTATGTAACCCGTCATCAATTCTACCTATATTTTGCTTGACCTACTTTCTACTCAGTATATGTTACTAACTCAATCCAATTCTAATATGACTTGTCATTGACCAGCCTAGTTTCATCCCAAACTAAACTAAATCGGTTCTACACGACCAACTAAAAAGATATTTACTTATACAAAACTTAAAGATACTATTTCACTCTGAAACTGTTGAAATATAATTATCAGCGTATAATCATGTGAAGTTACACAAATTACTCCCTCTATTTCATATTGGTTCGATAGTGTCAGAATGTTAGTTGTTGAATGGGTATGAGTTGTTATTTATTAAAAGTGAGACGTCATAGGAGTTGATGAAATACTTTAATATTGGTAAGGGATAGAGAATGTTGAGCATTTTATAGTGAACTAGAAAGAGTGTGGTAAGCCTAAAAGGGTAGGGGAGAAGTATTAACATATAGTGGGACCATTCTTGAAAAAGAATCGTTCAAACTAATTTGGGATTGATGAGAAAGGAAAATGTCCAAACTATCCGGGTACAGATGGACTTTACGATGAATTCATTATGGTCATGATAATTGAAAGTGAATTCCATTTTTCAAATTACAATGATCATTTCAACGAAAAATTATGTGCTATACTCTTCCACACAACCATATTCAAGATTGAACAAAACCAAACTGACCAGACCCAAAGATGAAACTACATGGCATACGACAAGAACCTAAAATGGCCCAATCTAATATAATTTCGAATTTATAACAACTAAACAACACATGTACTGTTACGACTCATGACTAGATATGGACATGATCTGATTATGACTCGAATTTAACCCACACTCATGTTGGTCCTATCCGAGCTTGATCGGAACCTAAAATGACTTGCTCCGCAGTTGATCTAATTCGGACTTGACCCCAAACCAGAATTGATTACACCCAGAATTTTTACTTTATCTAAACTTGAGCTGAGCTACACCTAACTTGAACTAATTAACATAATCTGCTTCGAACTTTACCTTAACACGAAATAGCTTGTCCTAAACCCGAATCAACCCAACATGAACCCGAATTTACTCGAATCGAACGTAAGTCAACCTCAATTCAACTTAAACACAAAATGATATATACTTTATATGATATGTCCCAATTTGGGCCCAAACCAACAAAATAGTCATATTACTCAACCATAAAATGTTGAGATCTATAGATTTCGAACTCGAATTGACAACTCTATGAAAAGGTTATAAGCTACAACAATATTGCTTTATGAAGGCACTTTTATAATTGACATAATTCCAAATAATACGGAATTTCTTTTTATCATAGTTAAATTTTATTGATTTTAATAATATCACCCTTATTTTTATTTCATGTGATTTTGATGTGCAATTTCCTACCATATAATATCATACTCTTTCTAGGGGCATTTGGTCAACTAAGGAAAAAAGAACATGAATGATTTCCGTGGTGGGCATACTGGATGAGCAAAACCTTGATTCGATTGAGATGTCGATACTAGATAACTTAGTTGATAAGTTGATAACCCATCAAAATTTTCTTCTACCGACTTCATGACTCGTTAGGAAGTGGAGTTGGCCACACTAAACCTAATTCTCAACTCCTTGGCGGGAAAATGACATTATGCAACGCCAAAACCAAACCATGGGTAACTGACTTACACGTGTGCAAATATTAACAAAATCAATGACGGTTAACCCCACTAACAAAACAGTTAAATTATTATAAAAATCCTAAAATGAAGAAGATTGGTCATCGTGGATGAGAGTCGTGGATGAGAGTCGTGGAAGACTCGTGCTTGGTTTCACCGTGAGAATCTCAACCCTTTTTTCTCTGTCTCCCATTCCATTTCTTTGATTTCAAACCCAACAAATTAATAGTATTTCTTTTAATAACAAAAACTTGACTGAAAATGATATATTAAATAATTAATTAATATAAACGAATAGTACAAATTCAATTTTTATTCTATTATCGACATTATAATTCTTTTTAGATTGCCACAAGGATAAACAATGTAAACCAACTTTGATCCTAAATCTTAAGTACATATTCCAATATGGCATAAATTACTATAATAGGCGGTCTAATTTTAATATAAAATTAGACTAACCTAAACCTACATTCTCCAAACAAGCCCGATCCGTTTCACTCTAACCCAACACTATTCCTGGACATCCGACACCAACCGTGCAACCTAGTTGTCCCTTCTCTTCTTTTTTCTTTGTTTCCTTTTAAATCTCGAACTACATCAGATAGTTTTAAGAAATAACACAGCGATTTTACCGAATGGATTAAATTAGTCACCGAATGAATTAAACTAATCACTAAATAGATTAAACTGGTCACTAAATAGATTAAACTAGTTACTATATTCGAAAAGGTGGTATGTTCTCTTCTTATTGGGCTTGGACCGTTGCCTAATTTTAAATTAAAAGTAGGCGGTCTCTTACAAGACCAACGGTAATGCTTTATCTCTTTTTACTTGCAACAATTTGATTTTCATGTTTGTCAACGGATGACTTCAACCATTAATATCTTTAATTACCAATAATCAAAAAATTTAAAAAGTAGGTATTTGGAATATACATTGATAGGAATCTAATAAGATCCCATATAAATATATTTTTGCTTAAATATACATCACTAATGATGAACTAGATAAAGTTTGTGAATAATATAAAAGTCAAACCAAAGTAAAAAGAAACGAAGAAATACCTATCAACAAAAGTCCATATTATTTTTATCCAATCTTCCTGGAAAAATAATGAAAAATATCCCAAAGCTTTAAATATGACGTGAGAGTCAGAGAAGAAGAAGGCAAAAACAGAACAATATTGCTTTGCAGTAAGGATATGGTATTTTGCTTAGCAATTCTATTCCTTTGTCAAATCTCCTTACTCAATCAATCGCTTGCTTCATAATATACTCTTCAAATTGAGATTTTCATAGATACTTTTCTTCAATTTATCCGAATCTTGTAAGTTTCTTCCTCTTTCCTTAACTTATCCTATTTTTCTCCCTTTTACAATTTCTGTCATCTGGGTTTGTCAGTCTGCCGCCTTTTTCCTGCTTTGTTCCCTCCTTTTTACAATTTTTTTTTATAATCAATATCATTTGGGTATTCGCGAATTTCTCTAATTTTTGGTTAATCATCAATCTTTCTCAAAGGTGAATAACTTTTAATTCTGCAACTTTTAGCTTTTTTCCTTGATTTTTTTTTCTTTTCATAAACTGTCATTCAATTCCAAAAGTTAGCTTTTTCCCGCTACATCTGTAGTTTCTGTTATTAATTTATTTCATCTTTTTTTTCCTGCTTCCTAAAAAAGAACTTTTGCTTGCCAAAATTAATACTGTTCTTATGATATTTTCTATATAGTCTTTGTAGTTTGGAAAAACCATACTGGGTTTCTGATTTATTGTTCATTGTTATTTCCTTTTCTTTTGTCTACTTTGTTGTTTTTTCATCATAATCCTTAGTATCAGTGGAGTACTACAATATAATTTGAATAATAATAATGATAAGATTGGGTTTGCAATTCAGGAGTAATAGTTCATCTCTGGTTCAGCTGTTGTAAAGTAAAACTCACTGAAACTTGAAAGATGGGTGATCATTTAGCGTTACTGGTAAATCGGTTGCTTACAGAATCGACTATACATGCCACGATTGAGAGCAGAAATCAAGCAACAAAGGAGTTAGAAGATGGCGAAAATTTCGAGCCCTCTAAGCCTAATGAAGATAATGGCGATTGTTTATCATCTCCTAGGAAATTGGTAGAGTGTAGGATATGCCAGGACGAGGATTTTGATTCTAATATGGAGACCCCTTGTTCTTGTTGCGGCAGCTTGAAGGTTCGATTGTCTTTCTTTGACAATGAATTTTCTAGTATAACATAAGGTCATATCATATGGAGTAGCATATGTTTTTATTATGTTGTTCAATTATGCATATGCTCTTTAATACTGTATCTTCTAAAATGGAGAACTTCATTCTTTTAGAATGTTCAATAACATATTGTTGTAAAAGTTTCTAATCCATATTTCTTTGACTGTGTTTGTGATGCATGAGACTATAAAGCATTTCTAAATCTGAACATTTGGATTCCATTGGAGGTTGATCCCGTGTGTGTGCAGTATTCTCTATTGGCTCAATGGTGAATGTAGCAAACTGAAATGAACCAATATAGTTTTACTTATTTGGGGAGGGAAAGAGATGGAAGGAACCAAGAAGTGTGCTTTCTTTTCCTTCCAATTCTATCCAAACATATTTACATAATCCTTCCAACTCATTCCCTTATTCCCCATGCCTTATCAAAATATAGGACATATCAGATCACTCTGTCCCTTCACTCCCCTTCCCTCCCAATTCTCTCATCCAAAAACACTATCAGAGCCGTGCATAGAGAGGTAATAGACTTTTAGGACAATTCTTAGACTTTTAGGACAATTCTTAGACTTTTAGGACAATTCTTTGAATTATACTTCTATATGACATGGAAAGTTGGATAAGCAGTAGGAAATAGGATTGTGTTTGTTGGTTTAATTGAGTGCGATTAATATTTCTTGTAATATAGATGTATGCTGAAGAATTTTTATAATGCTTGCAGTATGCTCATCGCAGATGTGTACAGAGGTGGTGTAACGAAAAAGGTGACACCGTGTGTGAAATATGCCACCAGGTTGGATTTCTTCCGGCTTTTTTTTTATCACGCTTTGTGTAGTCATCTCTTGGAACTTCAACTCCTTTCTGAAATTAAAATTGAAATCTGGAAGTTTGTTTTAAATGTAGCCATTCAGACCAGGTTATTCAGCACCCCCACCTCTATTTCGATATGGGCGCATTCCAATCAATCTCAGGTAATTTTTCGGTTTGGATGATGTGGACTTAAGTTCTGCGTAAATTCACATTCGATCAAAGTGACTAAGGACGACGTGGGCTTGAGTTCCACCTAAGTGCACATCCGTTCAAATTGACTGACATGTAATTATATGGGTGGTTTCCTCAGGAGAAGTTGGCAGATAAGCAGGAGAGATTTAGCTGAGTCACAGTTGATGCAAGAAGTTGCTACTGATCATGCTCTTCTAAATTCTGACATAGAGGAGCCTTCTTCAAGAAGTATCTTATTCCGTCTTACAGTAGCAGTAATTGTATGAACAATTCCCTAGTCACTTTCTTGCCATATTCAATAAGTTGAATTGTATCCACCTTTCCCCTGACATCGATCTCATTATGATTTTTACTTGATACAGTTCCTTGGCCTCCTGATTTTACGGCATACACTGCCATTCATGGTTGGTGGTGACAATGAGTTTGTTCTTTCCCTATTCATCGTAAGTATATATATATATTGTGTAACTTCACTCCATGTGGGGTCAACAGCCCTCCCATTTCTTGTTTATATGGCCAAATTGATAAAGAGTATTTCATGAATGAACAACCTGCCTTAGTTCTGATTTTGCTCTGTTTCAGCTAGCAGCGCTACGAGTATCAGGAATTTTACTGCTTGTCTATGTCACCATGATGGCGGTCACTGGATTACGACGACAAAGTAACCAGGATGTGTGTAATCATTCCTTGACTGAGACTTCTTTGTTGTTTTGATATCATGAGTATTTCTAATATAGTAATACTTATTCTTTTCCCATATCTTTATGTACAGGAAACCTCTAGTGTACCGGAAACTTCTTCTGACGAAGAAGACGAGCATCTAGATTTGGAACAGCCTTCTCATGTGATACAAATGTCATAGTTAATTGCACAAACACCGTTTATGCACTTCATCTGGAGATTGCTCTCATCACTGTAAACGTGATGATGAGGGTTTGAGCTAGTTTGGATCAATACTTCACTTGTAAATACATAGCAACCTGCATATGCAGATACAAATTCAGGGTAGAAGCAGAACAATGTGCATACTGCATATGAATACATGAAGTCGGGTTGAGTTACTTAATTTGGGTCAAGAATATAGCAATAGAAGTCGGTATGTACATAAAAGAAATATGAAACCGATGCTCCCACCTAACAAGGTTGAGGTGATGGCTGTAGGTTTAGTACTTTAGTCTCGTTTTCAACTAATATTCTGTTTCCTGCTATGTTAATTTTGCGGTATGAAAAGTAATAGGGTATGAAAGTTGTAACAAAAAGCATCCTATAGATAGTGTAGTTATTACCTGTCTATGCTGTATAAGTCCACTTGTTTGTATGCTATAGAAATGAAGTATAAATATATACTTCCTCCCTTTCATAATAAGTGAAACATAAGGATTGGGCACAAGATTTAATAAACATCACTTTCAAAAGTCAAAAAGTCATAAAATACCCTTTTCATTATCAAAAGGAGGAGAGAGAAAAGTAAACCACACAAGTTTGTGATGGGTACTCTTGTCATTTTGTCACTTTTTTTTTCCATTTAAGGTATGTTTCACTTATTTTGAAACGTTCTAAAATAGTAAGTGTTTCACTTATTATGGAACGGATGAAGTACTTACTTTTTTTTTTGGGCCCCACTGGGAAACCCATGGTAAGATGAAGGGCCCTGCCAGAACGTAACCTCTCGCAGGTTAACCCGGCCTGGGTTTGCGGGCAAACACTTTGAGAGTGGGGGGATGGTAAGGGGAAACTCTCTCCCAAAGTGCCCCTAATGAGAATCGAACCCCCAACCTTAAGGTTAGAAGATTATTTCATTCTAAGTAGCGAAACAGCTTGGTAATAAAGTATACATATGGTGTGTGCCAGGATTCCTGTATCTTCTGCTGTGTACAGCTGCAGTTATACAACCAACATTTTACCCGGTATTGTGAGTGTAGGAACAAAAAGATTTCATCAAAATTATGCGCTCGTGTTTAAAATGGTATGTGGAACATTTATTTAAAATAACATTTTTAATCCAACATAATTAAAAAAATTAGAAATTAAATAGTGCAATTAGTTTTTAGAAAAATACACATGAATCCTTCTAACCCTTTGGATACCATCCATATACACATCGTAGTCTGCCATAGATTATCTTTCCAGATGTTTAACAATGTCTTCAACACGAAGCTGATGCAGAGGATATTACCGCTGCTGTTAAAGTGTTAAATATGAACTATACAATTTAAAGGAGGGCATGTATAGATTGTACGTAGAGGTGTCAAAAACTGGGCCGACCCACGGGTGAACCCGCATGCGACCCAGACCCAACCTGTTCCGAGCCGAGAGTGGTCGGTTGGAAAGCCGACCCATTCCGACCCAAGTATCCACCCATGCCCGGTTGAACCCGTGGAATTGGTAACCCAACTCGAATCGGACCGACCAGGGTGGACCCGTGGCCGATTGCACCCGTGAACAACGACCCAGACCCAACCTGTTTCCGACCCAAAACTAACCCGCACCCAACTTCACCCGCCAATGACCCAGTTAAACCCACCCAGTTATCACTCAACCCAGTTAGCACCCGACCCAGTTGTGACCCAACCCAGTTATCACCGATCCAGTTATCACCCAACCCAGTTACCACCCGACCCAATTACCACCCGACCCAACTAAACCCGACCCAAAACCATTCCGACCCAATACAACCTGACCCAAAAGTTCCGACCCAGTTTTCTTCCTCTCAGCACATGTTATGGCCTATGACCTATGACCAAACATTTTCAATAGGCGCAGTTCAGCTTGGGGGCCCAAATGTTCAAAAACCCAAATGTTCTAAGCATTCAATATTGTACTTCTTCTCCCCTCTATTAATACTCTTATACTTTCCCCTAAAAAAATACTCTTATACTTGTGCAACTGCATGTCGTGTTTTGTGTGGAAAGGGATTTTCCATTAATGTGTGTGCTTACATGGTTTTGTGATACTTTGTTATTAGGGTCTGAGATTATTATGATCGTAATTTGTGTGCTAACATTATATTGTGAATCTGCGTCTTTTGTTGATTTACTTAGTTATTAAGTAATTATGTAGGCGTGTCAATTACAACAGCATAAGACATTGAACTGAAAAGTATATTGAATTTGAAGGAATATTGGAGAGAATAAGACAAGTAAATTAGGAAAAATAGAAAACTCTTATATTCATATACTTCAATGTTTACAAAAGAAAAAATCAAGTACACTTACAAATGAATAATGTAAATAACAAAATGAGTAAGTCTAAACTCTAAAATAACAAAATGTATACAAGTATTGAACTAATTAGAGTATTGACCTAATACTCTAATTATTAGACGTGTCAACAACAGCAACAACAACGGACCAAAAGCAGCAGCAACAGTAACAACAGACCACCAACAACAGCAGCAGCAACAGACCACCACCAGCAGCAGCAGACCGCCACCACCAGCAGCATCAGCACCAGAACAGCTGCAGCAATAACAGGCCAACAGCAGAAGCAACAACAACATATGGTAGAAAACACCAAAAAAAAACTCCCAAAGAAATTGAAATGTAGCAGCAACAACATAAAGGTCAATTTTAAACAAGTAAATATTGCAATGATAACAAAATTAAATTTACTTTTAAAATCAGTAATGGCTCTCAGGTACACAAGTTGACCTCATCATCGAGCACTCGACTCTAATTAACAACACAACTTCACAACATAAGAAAGCCAGCAAAAGTGACACGAGCATCCACAATTATTTGTCTTTTAAACAATACCAAACCAATTTTACCAATCAAGTGCATATCATGTCCAATAAGACAAAAGAAAAGTAGCTCCACATCGTGACACTTAGGGCAAAACATGTGTGTAAAGTAAAATGTAGCCAAAAAGAGTCGCAAACAAGTCAACAACCAATGATCTTTGCGCAAGGGACATTTATTAAGCAAAAGGATTTAGAACTAAACCAAACCCAACAATTCTGTTTAGGGTTTATAATTTTAGGGTTAGGGTTCGGGTCTAGGGTTTGGGTCCAGGGTTTGGGTCTAGGGTTTGGGTTTGGGTCTAGGGTTAGGGTTTGGGCCTAGGGTTAGGGTTTGGGTTTAGGGAAACCCAGAACACAACAAACCCACCCCAGAACACAACAAACCCACCCTAGAACACAACAAACCCAACCCATAACACAAGCAAACCCCTAAACACAAACCCAGAAACACAAACCCCTAAACACAGAAACCCAGAAACACAAACCCCTAAACACAAAACCCAGAAACACAAAACTCATAAATAGAAGCCCAGAAACAAGCCCAGAACACAAGCCCAGAAACACAAATATAACCCGAATACACAAAAGTGACAAAACCCAAACACAAGTCACAAACCCAGAAATGATACACAAGAACAAAAATGATACACATGAAAGCATGATATACAAGAACAAATATGATAGACATCAAATCATGAACAAACAGTTATATACAAGAACAACAAAAAAAGTAATATACAAATACTTCAGAAATTAAAAACTAATACACATTATAGTATAATGATTATACAAGATAATTTAAAACTCATATACAAGATAATTAAATCATGGGTCATTAAATCAATCCCGAAAATTGAATCCCAAGAATAATAACTTTCTGGGCAGAATTACAAAACCCTAGATTTCCAACTTTGGCTAATGCATATTTAGGTTCAAATTACAAAACCCTAGATTTCCAACTTTCGCTAATGCGAAAGTGAAAACGAACACAACACATAATCATAAAACGAACACATAATAAAAAAACTAACACATAATAAAAAAAACGAACACATGATTAA
Source organism: Beta corolliflora (assembly GCA_947648045.1). NCBI lineage: Eukaryota > Viridiplantae > Streptophyta > Magnoliopsida > Caryophyllales > Amaranthaceae > Beta > Beta corolliflora. The sequence continues at coordinate 226,888 of CANSZD010000554.1, forward strand.
AAACTAACACATAATGAAAAAACTAAATAATTTATGCATATAATTTTTAGCACAAACCACAAACCCTAAAATTCTAGATCTTAAATATGACAAAAAAAAACATGATAAAAAACGAAACACATAATAAAAAAACGAACACATAATTAAAAACTAACACATAATAAAAAAACTAAATAATTCATGCATATAATTTTTAGCACAAACCACAAACCCTAAAATTCTAGATCTGAAATATGACAAAAAAAACAAAAAAAAAACATGATATTCCAGCATATCTGCAAATCTGGACCAGCACATATCCCACAATCACAATCAAGCAGATCTTCACCTAATTCTAAAAAAAACGGAAATTAGAAGACTTACCTGGTTGTGACATAGCGTTTTTAAAAATTAAATTCTTGCTTTTGTTTTCCCCCAATCTTCAATTTGTTACCTTTTCCTTCAAATCGACGCCTTTTTTCTTCAAATCCACGCCTTTTTTCTTCAAATCTTCACCACAAACCTCTACGTTCTTCGGAAAAATTAATAGAGAAAGTGAAAAACTCATAATTTTATTTTTTGATCTGAAATTTTGAGACAAGGACCGATAATTTTAGGGTTTTTTTTTTGGTTTTATCGAAAATTGAGAGAAGGTCTGAGAAATTAAGGGTTTTTTTTGGCTTTTGATCGGAAAATGAGAGAAGGGGGTTGATTGTTAGTTTTTTTAGGGTTTTTTTTTATCGGAAAATGAGAGAATGAGAGGAGGAGACTGGAGAGACCGAGAAACTTCGAGAGAAACTGAGAGAATTTTAGGGTTTGACCGGTTTGCTTTGCGCCTTTCGTTTTGGTTTTGCAAGAGGTGAAATGAGGGGTTGCATTAAAATTGGGGTTTATATAGTAGGGAACTTTAGGGTTTTTTTTTTAATCTAAACCGTTGGTTACAAGAATGAATGGCTCGGATTTTAGAGTGAAGATTTTAGATGTTAGAGAGTAAGTAAATAAATGAAGGGTTCAGATTTTATATTTGCTAATCAATGGTCTCAAATCATGATCCTTGCTTTATTTTTTTGACCAATGAACATCAAGACTTACCAAGCACATGGATTTCAAAATATCAATGGTTGGATTTTATCTTTCTCAAATCAATGGTTAAGACTTACGGTTAAGTTAAGTATTGGATTTTCTAATTTCTAAATTAATAATTCTAGACAACTAATTTACTAATCTAGACTTCTAGTATTAATTTGTTTAGTTATTAGTAATTTAGTAATCTAAACTATTATTAATATTATAAATTAATAAAAATTATAAACTTTAGAAGTTCCGTTAAGAAGACTACGATGTTATGTTATTAATTAATTAAGTTCGATATAAGTTTGTAAATTACTTTAAAAAGGTCTTACTTACATTAGTGGGTGATATGTAGATTAGAAATAAGTTAGCTATATGTAATCATAATATACTTCTTGCTTTCAAGACAGACAATAATTAATGGAATGACGATTTTTGTTAATGGTGATTTAGATTTTAGAAAAGAAACATATTTAGACTTTAGAGTAGAGTAAGAATCATAGTTTTGGGTTGGTAGTTGTCAAGGTCCATATTCTATGTGAATTAAATAGGTTATTGTATGATAATCCTCGTGTTACAACTAGAATGATTTTCTATAATGGGTTTAGTATAATTCTATCAAGATGATTAGTTAAATGAAAGTTTGCAATGAGGTAATTAATTTCAAAAAAGATAATATAATCTGAATGTAAAGATGATTATGAATGACGTCAAACTGTTATGAATTACCATAATACCGATACGACGATGTCGATACGTATAGCAACTCAAAGATATGGATAATCAAATAGACTCGAGACTCCTAAGTCCTATATTACTATCTTAGTATATTTTAAGATCCACAACAGAAACATCAACGATGAAAGTCGATCAATCTAATGATGCTTCGATTATTGTTAACTGTGTAATAACATCGATGATCGAGCCCTATCTTTTACAAAGAACCCCATAACATGAAAGATGAAAGACGTTAATCTTTTGATGGTTTTGATTAATGTCAAAGACAATCAATCTTATGATCATTTGATCTATGTGAACCTTAACTTAACGAAAGTCGATCAACAACCGTTTAACATGGACCGTTTAATAAGATCGCCTCCTATGTTACTATCTTTTAAGATCAACAACCGAAACATCAACGATCTTGATCCTCCACTGATATGATTGGTATTAACTATGATCTACATTCATAGTTTCAATGTTTCATCCACTACTGATATGATTATGTATCATCTATTCATCTTGATCACAGTTATCATCTTCATATTCGATTAATGTTGATCATTGTTACTTGTTCTGTTGTTCCATGAACAATGAAAGTCGAACAATCTTGATTAAGGTTATAATTACGATGCTTTCATTAATGTCAACCTAATTAATTCTTTAATTTTAACTCTTTTTTGTAGCTATGTAGTGACTCGGTGAGACTTGAGAGTGACTAAGTCACTAACTAACTAAATGTTTAAGTTTAATAGTTTATTGATTTTAATTAATAATCGGTATGGACTTATGCCTTAGCCCTTATGGTTGTTACTTGAATACTTATGCAATCATGAATAAGAATAACCCGATGGCCAATAGCCAATAATATAACTATATAAATTATAAGTCTTAGTTTAGTAACTTTTTAATTAAATTAGTAATATAAGTCTCAATGTATATTATCACAAAATTCACAATTACTCAATCACAAGTTACAATATCAGTATATGATCACATGTTAATTGTTATAACTTTCGTCTTCGTAACTTAATATATACTATATAATTCAGACCCAAGTCATTCCGAGAACCGATTTCTTCCGACCCAAGTCAATACGTCGCCGGTTTGAGGCTTCAGCCGACCCAAGTCCTATCGAGAGCCGATTTATTCCGACCCAAGTCATTCCGAAAGCCGATTTATTCCGACCCAAGTCATTCCGAAAGCCGATTTATTCCGACCCAAGTCATTTCGATATCGATTTCTTCCGACCCAAGTCATTCCGAAAGCCGATTTATTCCGACCCAAGTCATTCCGATATCGATTTATTCCGACCCAATTCATTCCGAAAGCCGATTTATTCCGACCCAATTCATTCTGAAAGCCGATTTGGGCCGACTTCACTTTATTCCATTCCGACCCAAATTCACCCAACCCAAATACCGGCCGACCCGGTCCCCAGCTAACCTGGGCCCGATGACCCTCCCACCCGGTTGAACCCGACCCAAGTCCACCTGACCCACCCAGTTCCGACCCATGGCACACTCTCACCCAGATTATTCCGACCCAAATCATTCCGACCCAGGTTGGGTCAACCCAAACCCAGCCAGTGACCCAGATTGACACCACTAATTGTACGTGGATTGATCCATGGGTTTGCATGTTTTTATGGCACTTGGCATAGATGGATGTAAGCCAGGTATGTAGTGTGAAAATGTAGGCTGAAAATAGATACCATACTAAAAAAAAAGGCTTAACTGAATGCGGTAGAGGTTTTAGACAATAAATAGATTTTATTTTCCACTTTTTTTTAGAAAATAATGAAAACTACCATATCTTAAGAAAGATGTGAAAGGGTAACATTGTCATGTGTTATTTTTTTTTTTTTTTTTGACAACAAGATCAAACATATTAACATACAACCTCATTACAGAAGCTTACCATTCCTAGCTGCCACCGCTAATTCATGACCAGCTTGTACACCCTGACTATCAACTTTCCTAATCTCACAAAATGTAAACTTATTACAAAGCATATGAAGATCATATCCTAAACTAGTAAACTGAAACGGGAATCGATTATTCCTTATCATACGTACTAACATACTCGAATCAGTTTGGATACTAACAGAAGTGCTTCCTCGTTGTAAGCTCTCCTTTAATCCCCGTAGGACCGCTATTCCTTCGCACTGAAGCGCTGATGTGGCCTTAATTCTGTCATTGCCCTTGAACATCTGTCCATCCTCAAGCACCCCCATCCACCCAATCCCTGCCGACGAGCAGTCCTTCCTAACATCTTTCTTCCAAGCAGCATCAACTTTAACTTTACACATCACTTCCTGCAACCGTCCAAACACAGCCACTAATTCCTCCTGAGCGCTGCTACATTTCCTTCCACGTTCTTTAGTTCGCGCATCATGATACTTTCCCCTCCACTCCTCTTCCTTAATGAAGTCGTCTGCCATACGCAGATTCTCCAACGGATTTGGGTCACACTTGTGAAATACAACATTATTCCTATGCCTCCATAGCGCCCACATAACCGCACAGAACCCTTTGACTCTAGGACTGTGCGGACCATCTTCCTTCCAGAACTTTTGCATGAAATTGGTGATCCAATAGTTAATTGAGACATGATCAGAATTACGCACCTGAATACTGAGCCATGAGCCCCACCAAATCCTATCACTTACTGGACAATCTCTAAATAAGTGAGTTTCATCTTCGATCGCATCCTTACATAGATAACACATACCACTAACCCTCACATTTCTCTTCCTGCGTTTGCTATTTACTGCTAATGCCTTCATCAGGATGCGCCAGACAAAAACTTTCCATTTCGGTCTTACATCCATTGCCCATAATTTGTTCCAAAACTTCCTGTCTACACTCTGCCCACTTTGCAAAGACTCTGAAGAAAGTAGCATAGCATAAGCATCCTTAGTTGTGAGTTCTCCCGAATTTGTTCTATTCCAAACATAAGAATCTTCAATATTACTCTCTGGAATATGAATGGACAGAATTCGATGAGGAGCATCCTTAGGAAAGAGTCTCCAAATTAGTGAGGAATTCCAAGTTTTCCTTCCCGGATTCATCAAACCCCTCACCCACTGAATACCGCTCCCCTCCCTACTAATTCCCCTTCTGAACACAATTGGTTTACCTTGAACCCATCTATCTTGAAGAATATGTGTCAAATGCCCATTACCAATGACTTTGCTAAATCCTTTCATGCAGTGATGAATTGCACGACACATGCCCCTAAAACCCCAACACGTATTTCCAACATGATATTCCTTCAAGCCAACAATGAGTGGAGTAGCTTTATATTTTGCCTTTAAAACTCTGGACACCAGTAAATCTCTCCTCTTGTGCAGTCGGAAAGCTTGTTTTGCCAAAATTGCAATATTAAAAGCTCTGATATTTCTAATTCCTAGCCCACCCATTCCTTTTGGCAATTCTATTCGTTTCCTGCTCTTCCAAAAAATTGGTGATGACCCAGAATTATTTCTCCACAAGAATCTAGAGAAGATTGTGTTAATGCTGTCTGATATTCTCTTTGGAAGCAGAAACACAGAAAGAACATGTTGGCACAACGAAGCTAGAACGGCATTGATGAGGAGAATTTTCCCTGCATGAGATAACGCCAGATGTTCCCAGCTACCCACCTTCTTTTGGATCTTTTCAACAATCGGTAAGAATTTACTTAAACTGTGACCATCTACTTCGATGTTATTTTCCTGATATTTCCCCAACTCTTCCGCCGAAGGAGTTCCAATAACACCTCTCATGATTTCCTTGCAGCTCTGTGGTGTATTAGGACTAAACATGATTAGAGATTTTGAAAAATTGATGACTTCTCCTGAAATTTTGCTGAACCGCCGAATAACATCCTTAATAACTGCACAAGCGTGTGGAGTGGCTCTGAAAAACAGTAGCAAATCATCTGCAAAGAATAAATGAGATACAGAAGGACCATCTCTTGATATTTTAATTCCTTGAAACAAAGCCTCCCTTTCTGCTTTGACAATCATTCGGGAAAAAACCTCCATCACTAAAATAAATAAGTATGGTGATAGCGGATCACCCTGTCTTAGCCCACATTGAGGTTTAAACCTTTCCGTCGCTTCCCCATTAATCAAAATAGAATACGAAACAGTACTTACACATTGCATGATCTAATGCCGCACCTTGTCTGGGAAGTTCATACGCTGCAAAAGCCAATCTAAAAATTCCCAACTCACCTTATCATAAGCCTTGAACATATCAATCTTCAGCGTTGCAAGGTATTCACCACCTCTCTTTCTCCTTTTTAAGAAGGTCATGACTTCATGCGCCAGCAGGCAATTATCCGACATCAACCTTCCAGGATTAAATGCATTTTGAAAAGGATATACTAGAGATTGAATAATTGGTTTCAAACGATTAACTAGCACCTTAGATATGATTTTGTAAATAACATTGCACAGACTTATGGGTCGAAACTGTCCTGCTGCTTCAGGTTGAGCAACCTTAGGGATCAAACATATAAGCGTAGAATTCCATTCCTTCAGAAGATAACCATTTTTAAAAAAATATGAGACCGCATCTAGGACATCCTTTCCAACAACTTCCCAATTCTTCTGATAAAAAATCGTTGGCATTCCACCATGTCCCGGAGCCTTCAATCCTCCCATCTCGTAAAATTGCCCGAGTGATTTCCTCATCACAAATTTCAGCACTTAAATTGCAGTCGATCTATCTTCGAAATTGCTTGGAATGTAGCTTTCAATTTCCCTTTCAACATCTCGTGCTTCCTCATCCCTATTTTGTCGATGCGTTTGAAAAATACCATTATAGAACTTCAAAATTATTTCATGAATGTCCTCTTTATCAGATTTCCAGATCCCATTTTCATCCTTTAGCATCAATATCTCATTCCTCCTTTGCTTTGATTTAGCTTTTCTAAAAAACCACTTACAATTCATATCTTCAAACGCTAACCACTTACCTTTTGCCCTCTGCTTCCAAAAATCAAGCTGAATTTGAATCTTATGAATCACTTGGTTCCTAATAAACCGATTCCTCACCCTCATTACTACCATCCTGGGCAGCTAATTGCGCATATTCACAATCCTTAGACCAATCTTCCCAATCCAAGGCCATCTTTGCTTTATAGTCGCGGCACCACTTGAACACCTGATATCTTACTAATGTGAGCTGCTTCAAGATTTTGAACATGGGTGAACCTTCAAATCTTCCATTCCAGTTCCGTTGGATCAACTTCTTAACCACATCAAACTCTAAACACCATGCCTCTAATTTAATATTACTCCTCTTTTTTCTGTCGCACTGGATTCGTATATACCATAATAGGGCTATGATCCGACACCATAATTGGAAGTGTAATAGTTACTGCATCCGGATGAGTCTGAATCCATTCCTCCGACCCATAAACCCTATCGAGGCGTTCATATATCCTATCATCACCATCCCTATTATTACACCACGTAAACTTCAGCCCAAGTGATGCATGTGTGTTATTGTACATCCAAAAAATTTCTAGATGGAAAGAATTATAGGTCTGTTATCAACTTAACCATTATCCCCAAATTCAGCCAATGAAACCTCAAATCTCGACTTTTAAGCTGGTGTAGGTTATGTATGCTTAACAGTTGCTGATGAATAGATCAATAGTGTTGCTGTTACTCTGGTTTCACTTGTGTGGCTTTTCTCTCTTTTTCACTCATACAAGAAGCAAACGGCAGGGGTAAAGGAGAAACAGAGGAATATATATGGGACAAGAAATGACGTTTAACAGACGGAGAAAGAAAAGTGACATCTTTATGTAATGTTATATTCGTTTCAAACAAAATTAAGATTTGAAGTAAAAATTGATTCAAAGTTCTTAAAATTTCCGATGCAGTATAATCTTCATTGCTTTTGAGACCCATACAGGCATACATTAACACTCAATAACACCTTTCCCGTAATTTCCGAATTTCCACTAAACGTGTATGCCATACACAAAAAATTGAACATGAAAGTGGGAATTGTGTGTAGTTATGTGGCTAACAAGTGACAACATCTGTGACGCTGCGAAATATAAATCCTGATGCTCTGTACATTGCATAAACTGTTATAGCAAAGAGCTATATTGTATGGTACAGTTCAGAAGCCTTGCAAAGTGCATTCTCAACCCAGTTCTCTCCCTCCATATCTACCAGGGCCATGCATTCTGGCAAGATCTGCTCGATATTAATCCCTTCAAAAATCTCAACTCCAGCTTCTTCTTGGCCTGAAATCAAGGGAAAGAAGTAAATGATTTGTTAAACAATATGACTTTGAGAATAACATATACCTAAATTAGCCTAATTCCAAGTTTTATTTGATTTTTCCAGTTGAACCAAGTCCGGGTATCATCTTAAAAAAAGCTCATTACCCTCCTAATAGTCAAATGTTCTTTAAAGAGTGTAGATGTCTATACTTTCGACTCTTCTGCTGTGAACGCCAAAAAGCAAGCCAGTGCCCCGAATGCACAGCTAGCAACAGCAATAGCGAGAGCTGCACCAATAGGCACAACTACAGGATTTGTCGCGGTCGTCTGTTCTTCAGCATGTGAATGTTGAGCCTCATCATCCCAAAGAAGGCCCTTGTCCTTGTATAGAGACAACAGTGTTTTTCCATAGTAACTAGCCAAGAACTTAAACACCTCATCTTTGTCCCAGTTATCTTGACTGCTTGTGTCACTTAACTGGCTCAAAGAGAGATGACAAGAAGGACAAAGCTGCTTTGGAGGCCAAATCATCTTCAGATAGTTGGGATCTCCAGTCCCAAGAGCATCTTCTTCTTTATGTAGCCTTTCATTGACCTTATTATGAGTCTCCCATAACCAAAGGGCAAAGTCACGAGTACTGTTGAAAGGACTATAGACTCTGAAATGTAAAATAAGCTTACATCAGATACTCTTAACTATCCTGAAGCATTTAGAATGAAGTCAGTCAAGGATGTAGGGTCTAGCAATTCTGACCTAGAACACGTGTCAAGAAAATGACGTCGACATTCCTCACAAAGGAAAAAATTGTCAATGAAATCACATATGGTAGTAAATGCCATGTGACTCTCTCCATCTTCAATCTTCACAGAAAGAGAGTGAAATAAGACCCATAATCCACAACTGCAGATGAAAAAGGCCATTTATCAGATAAATATTGAAATTTCAAGATCCCAAAGCTCATTGTACTAAATCGATAGAGTATCACTGCATAGCAGTATTAATTTTTTTAATAGAACACACAAGCAAAGAGAAAAAGAAGTAACACACAGGATCCATTATCCTCAAAATCCCAAAGCTCATCAGGAAAATGCTAAATCCATTACCGATTATCCACGAGCCCAAAGATTACATGTCCTAGTTTAGGCGAAGATTTGGAAAGTTATCTGTTTATAAGATTATATAAGGGAATAGCCAAAATCTAGAGATAGTAGAAATGTTTCGAATTCCACCGGTGGCCAACGTGCTTTAGTGAAAGACAATCATTACAAGCTTTAGAGAAAAGGTGTCAATTTTATCAAGAAATAAATATTCTAAGGTTTGTGATTGTTAAGAATCTTGCTATTTTCAATTTTTGATAATTGATGTAAGCTTAAAAGGTTATATAGTTGGTAAAAGGAGGTGGTGGGGAGTAGCCAATCGGGGTGGAGGGGGAGGGGTAATCTTTTTTTCAAAGAAAATTAATGATAAAACTCTACACATACAGAGAGAGGACTTCAACAATATGGGAGTGTTCTACAAAGCAAGTCAGATGTTTTTGCATAAAGAAGCATGTTCTCCTAACACCCAACCAACCCCTCCCCCCATATACCCAAGAAAAGAAAAAGAACTATTAGATCGAACAAAATAAAATAAAATCCCAATTTTGGGTTTTTCTTGGTTGGATGGAAAATGAATTTCCATGGGAAATAAATTCCAAGATAAAATACAGTTGTAAATCATTGTATTTTGTTTGGTTCCTTACAAGAAATGTTAAAGAGAAAAAGGAAAATGAAGGGAAATGATAGATGGGAGAAGAGGAGAAAGGTACAAAAAAGGGGGGAAATGTGGCACTGCTTCATTTAGAAATGATGATTTTTTCCAACGGGATAACTATTTCAACCTCGGGAAAACTATTTTCGACCCTTGACAGACCACATGAAGGAATTTTTCCTGGAAAATGTTATCCTTCCAACCATATAATCTTAGTTGATTTTCTCATGTCGAGTCACGTTGTAGTATTTCCTCAGAAGGGAGGAGGAAGTGAGAAACAAAATCTTTTCTAGCCAAAACATATGAGTTGGTCATTTTATGATAAAACACAATAGCTTATTGGGAAACTGGAAGTATATTTGCTCAAAAACTATGTTGTATACTAATAGCTTATTTTACCAAACATTTATCTAAATGATAAATGCTGCCTAAGATGGCCAAATGTGTAGAAATAATTGTCACATTGGCACTATAGTTTGAACTAGTAAGATAAACTAATGTGACAAATAAATCCAAAGGGAGGTAATAATTATTATAGGCACTTCTTAACAAGAGAAGCACAGAACAGATGGACCAAAAGCTCCACGAATTACATTAAAAAGATCTCTACAGACAAATGCCTATCAAACACCTAGTAGTTAGGCCAGCAGAGCTCCCTACAGAAATAGAGCAACCTATAAAAGCCACAGAAAGAACCAGCAGATAACTCCCACGTATGTCAGCCCAATACTTTTATCTCCTCGGTATAAAATACACAAACCACAACTGGAGAAACTAAGTTGTGGTGAAGCAGAATTTAGAAAAACAAAAAAATACCCACACTTACCTAAAACCTCTTGTGTCATTCTTACTTCCTCGACAAAACATCTGCAACAGCCAACAAAAAAGTCAAATTCCAATTTGTAAATAACAAGAGAACTTCATTAATAGCTACATAGAGAAAGTAGGAGTTTTTAAGAAAGGTAAATAGAAAAAGTGGGGGGACCACCACATTCTGAATAAAAGAACATTTGTTGAGGAAAAAGTACGGGTATTTTAAAGGAGAAAGTGGGGGACCACCAACTTTCAAGTGTATTTTAGAAAGTTTAAGAGGGTGTTTGGTATGGAAAAATCTGATGTAGGAAACGGATGCAAATAAGCATTTCCATTTCTAATTGTTTGGTATGAGTGTTAAGTAACAAATACCATTTCTGGAGGGAAACATAATCCCCCCATTTGTTACCCTTATCAAACTAGTGGAAACAAATTACGTTTCCTTCCTCAATCATAAACCTCTCAATTGTTTCCATTCCACTAGGATACCAAACAACTATTAAAGGTAACAGTTATTATTTCCATTTCCCCTCCTTATCCAAATCCTTTCCATTCCGTTTACATTGATTGTACCAAACGCCCCCTAAGGGTAAAACGAAGTCCATTTATGGTATGTAGTAACTACTAACTAATAAGTAACGTGACATTTCCATTTTAGGAATTTAGGGAAGTGTTTGAAAAGAGGAAGTAATAAATTATGGCTAATAGGATATAATTCACCTTCTAATTACTATAGTTAAATCAAATGTCTCATTAAATTATTTACTTCCTAGCTTACAACATCCATGAAATAGCAACAAAAACATTTTAATCAAAGGCGTGCTTGGACTGGGGATAATATATTAAGGGGGTACTCGAAGAAAAAGAAAGAGAATGAACATAGATGGAGATGATGGTTAGATGGGAAGAGGTAGTGATTCTGTAAAGAGAGGTAAATTATTACCCCTATTTTGGAGGTAATAGTTACCATGTATTACACCCAGCATAAGGGTTCCCCTGTAATGAACTGAGAATCTGGGCAGTAAGAGCTAAGGGAAGAAGATGAAGATTAACATAAAGAAGAAGAGAAATTGGGGGACATTGATAGTTGATTGTGATAGTGATGTAATTAGTGATCTAATTACATCACTAATCTATTACACCCCCCACCCTCTTTCCTTCCCTCCTCCTTTACATTATCCAAATCATCTCTTCTACCACAGCCTAAAGTCATCTATACTACATTACTACCCCTAATGCCTCATGGTAATAAAATCCCCTGTTCATTACCATGAACCTCGTAATAGAATCTCATCCCAAAACATGTGATTTTCTTCACATTTTCCCATTCCACCTTCAACGGATAGTAATGGAATTTTATGAAAAAAGTTACTAGTTTGGAAATGAACAAGCATTACCATACACATTGAGATGAAACTTTACATACAAAAGTACATACGTTTTCATTGCCATTACTACTACCACCACGCATCATTTATTACCATCTACCAAAAAGGCTATAAAGATATTAAGTGAATCCTGCTCTACAGTCGAAAACATGATAATGCTTACATCCTAACCTCCAAATCCAGCAATCAATGAAACTCTGGAGTCTCGTTTTGTTAATGATGTATAATTACTGTAGATTAAGACAGTGGTTAATAATCTTGAAGACCTGAAAATTGCAGTTTGCCTATTTCCTGCAGAAGGGATGTTTGGCACACTTTAGGCAAGGGTGAGAATGCGAAGGGATGGATAAAATGGAGCAAGGAGTTAGGATCGAATAAAAGCAAGGGGAAGATATGGCCGGCAAGGATGCTGATAGACTGCCAAAGGGGAGGAATGGAAAGCAAGGAGGTTGTAGGATGGAATTTTCTTTCTCCTCCTCACTCAAAGTTCTCCTGTCCAGAATTCAACCAAAATGGTCTTCAAATCTGTATGGAACTTTCTTGTTTGCCTTGAAACAATTTGGAATATGGGAACTGTCGAAAGAATATATTAAATAAATCAATTGCAGAATAGAAAAAGAGGAAGCCAGAGAGAGGGCAAACAGGACAGGGGAGAATGGTGATAAGGTAAAACATGTCATATATAGATAAAGGGGAGGAGAGTTGAAACGTAAGCCAACCAAACAGCTTCATGATATGAGGGGGTCTCCAATCCAATAACTCCAGATTCCATACCCTGTCAGGCTCTCATGTGAATTCCAGAGTTTCAACTTGAATCACATGCGCCTTCTCAAGCATAGAAGAGATTTTAAGCTAGACTTTCCACCAACTGAAGCCAAATGAAAGACCATATCAAATACCACACTCAGCATGACGGAAAAACTACTATGAGCATAGGAGGCTGATGTGTTCTCATGCATGGAATCGCATGGAACCCCTCACATACATTTTTACTTGGAGAACAAGCAAAGGTGGCATACAGGAACTTCCTTGGACACCAAGCAAGAACTAGACGGCAAATCTAGTGCAATTCTACCTTGTTTAGGATTCTACATATCCTATCTACTTAGAGACACTTGGGGTAGGTTTTACATGTCCAAGCACTTTAGGACTCTTTTATTCTAATCTTTTAATTTCAGATTTTATTTTGTAATTCCCCATAGGATTAGAATTCTAATTAGGTGTGTGTTAGTTGTTTATTTCAATTAGGAATTTTAATTGCTGGTTTTATCTTTGTTTAGCCATGTTTAGGAGGAAAAATGAAAATTATCTTATTTTGATTGGTTCAAAATGATTTAGTTGTACCTAATAGGATTTACTACGGTTGTCTGGGATATTTTATGTTGTCAGAATAGTTAATCACACAGTTTTGATAGTTAAAAATGCGTAGATTAGTTGGTTTTATATATTTTGCGTTTTCTTGATTAGACTTGTAAGTTGTAACCCTATATAATGGTACATTATTACTGAATAAGAATCAAGTTGGAGATTGGCTAAGGTTTAGGAATCAAACCAAACAAACAACCGCGACTTGTATGCCCTCAAAGCTGCGATTTTTTAGTACTATGCTAGCATCTTCGTTTAGTTTGTTTGATTTCATGCCCATATATGTAAAAGATAAAAAAAAAATTGTTCCTTTTTGTTTAGGAACATATCAGAGGCAGGTAGAAGCACTGAATTTCTATCTAAGAGCCTAAACAAAAAAAATGTAAAAAAGAGGTTCTTAAGCAAGTGAAAACAGTTTGGAAACTCTCCCACAGCCAATAGACAGATGGTAATACCAGTAAAGCAAATGGCATGTCCAATGATCATATGTCCTAACTCCCTAATCCATCAAGGCAATTCACCATTTTTCTTTCCTCATGACAGCATTACTAAGAGAGCAATCTAACCCAATGTAAGTAGTAATTGTGAGAGTGGGTTTCCATAGGCATATAATGACAAATTTCAACTGAGTTCTCTAAACAAGTAAATCACTAGTGTCTACTCTTCTTCCTTTGGTAGAAAAAGTATAAGATAGAAACAAATCAAAAATTATACTATAGGAATCTGTAAAGAAATACACCCACCCAGTATCCACGAGGAACATCTTTTCCGCAAATCTGGAAACTCCCAAGAGTTGTCGTAGCATTTTCAGTGATGCCACTTTCTTTATTATTTGTCCCAACCACTGGTGGATACAAGTCATCAAGATTCACAAGTATCTCAGCACTTCCTTTACGGCATCTAACACCAAATATACATAGAAGCAAAAAAACAAGAAATTCAAGCAATTCCTTTAGGACATTGATACAAAACATACATAAGGGGAAAAAAAGAAATCAAATTTCACATCTGGACGATGAGATGTTTGGAGAACTCGATGCCATACCTCCTTGAAGGATGATGAGCCACTAAAAGTTGAAGGAATCTCACGAGTGCGGTTTTGGTCCCCGGTTTAATCATCTGTCATTACCCACATGGATAAAAATAAAATAACAGAAGCCTCTTACGAGAATAGCACAGATTTCATCTCAACAGGTGACTGACAGTACCTTATGTCGCAAAATAAGATCAAAAGCAGAAGATGTCGCTTCCTCAACATCAAAAATTGCTTGGGCAATCTTACATGCAGAATAAGAAACACAACATGTCAAATCAAGTAAGAATTTCATTGAACAGGTAAAATTTTTAAAAGAAAATAAAAGAAAGAGAAACAAAGAATTGAACAATAGATTCTCAAAGAAGTTACATAAATACCTGCTCAGGAACTAAAGGGTTTGATAGGTTTGATTGAAGATGCTCATGTTCATACTTCTTGTCATCAAAGCCATATGAGCTACAGAAATAACATCAAGCATTAATTCTAGTAGCTCATAAAAAGAACGAGAAGGTAAAACTCAGTATAGTACTACATGATATAAATTATTGTTAAGCGAAATTTTAGACTAATGAAAAATCTCAGCAATTCACTTTTTCATGTGGGTTGGTGGGTAGTGCTGTTTAACAGTGGAAAAAAGACGCAAGACTAAAGAGGGAAATGTGTCACCAAGTTTTGAAGTAAGCAGAAACACTTTACTGCAGTTAAAAATATGGGCGCACTTTTACCCATCTGAAACTCAAGACTAAAGAGTAAAATGTGTCACCAAGTTTTGAAGTAAGCAGAAACACTTTACTACAGTTAGAGATATGGGAGCACTTTTACCCATCTGAACACATTAAAGCTAGCAGCTGACAATCACAACTAGAGTAGCAAAACCTACAGATATATATAAAAACAAAAAAAATCATTAAAAATTTACAAAAAAAAAGAAAAGCAGGTCAGAGAAACAGATAAAGATATAACAACACTACTATCAAAACCTTTATCGCACACGATGGAGTCAGTTGTATGAACCAAGAAGTACACTATGATCACACGATAACCTTGACCCACCCAAAATTAATTATATGAGTCAAATCTTGGTCAATGTCTCCATTGCTATAAATATTGGCCAGAGGTACTTGAAACACGCCCTTGGGGATAACTACCATCTAGTGTAAATAGATCCTTGCTTAGCTTCCTCTGAGTACTAAATTAGCACCCATGTACTCTATTTCCCTCCTAGTTGCCTAAACCCTCGGCTCGAGAGTGAACTTTCGTCTCCACGACTTACCATTAACCCCAACTCTAGTATCATCTACCAATACAACATCATACCCAAACCATATCATGGTATCTCATCCAAAAAAGACCATGTTAATTTATCTAACACAATCGCAAAGAGGAAAAGATTTAATCCAGATCATCGTATATCATTATAGGAGAATCATTCGTTACTCCACATGTCTTGACATTTTTTCACTTCTTGATAAACTATGCCAATATATTTACATGGTACACCCTTATTTGTCATTGCTTACCAAAGCACATCTCTCGTGACCTTGTCATAAGCCTTCTCTAAGTCAAAGAAAACCATAGGTAAAACCTTTTTCCTCTCCCATAATACTCAATCATTTGCCTCGTAAGGTTGGTGGCTTTTATTGTCAATCTTCGTGGCACAAAGTGAAAGTGGCTCTTGAGTCTTGACATGCTTGTACATTTCCTTGATCTATGTTCCCTCTCTACCCAACAATTTTGTGGTATAACTCATAAGCTTTATTTCCCGATAATTTTAGTAGCCATATACATTTCCTATATTCTTATAGATGGGTACCAATGTGATTTTCATCTAGTCTTGTGGTATCTTGTTTGTCCCGCAAATCTTATTCAATAGGTATGTTAACCAATCAATACCAACCTCTCCTAGGCATCTCTAACGCTCAATAGGAATACCATGTAAGCCAAAAATTAAGATATACTTTTCCTGTCCTTTTAACTTTTGCACTATTCATATACTTCCTCCGTTAATGTAACACTCCTCTCAAACAACTCTCACATAAAGTAGAGAAGTGTTACATTTATTTTGGAACGAAGGAAGTACTAAATTTAACTACAGTTTTTTTGGCTAATAAGTTCTTGGATTAGTTTAATCTAATTGAGAGTTAAAGATATTAGTAATTAAGTTAAGTGTTGGCAAGCGTAAAAGTCAAAACGCTACAATTATATATCAACAGTAACAGTAGATTTAAATAGAATAATTTTCATTTACCGTTTTAGTAACTTCCAATAGAAATTCTTCGAATAGGAAACATAACAATTAAAGGAGCATTTGTCAAACACATCCTTTTAACACTCTTTTTTTTCAAAAACTACCTCAAAACGGAACTTACTTTTACTAATCAAAACTACATTTCAGTGATTAGTTTTACTAAACTTATTTCACTCAACTGATTCTTACTGAATTTATTTTTACTAATCAAAACTAAATTTCACTGAATACTTATACTGAATGATTTTTACAGATTGAAACTTATTTAGACTGCTTGAAGCTAACATATCCTATCACAATTATTTTAAGACATCTTTATATTTTCAATAATAATAGTAATAATAAATAATAGTAGTAACTAGTAGTAGTAATTACTCTCTTGAGAGAAGGGTGTCCGAACCTCCTCATTTAGACTCGAATCCATGTACTATATAAATAATAACATAGTGATGTAAGATCTTGTTAAATTTATGTCAATGTGTAGTTTCAAAGTATAATTTTTTGATGATTTTCATTAATATGTAATTAAAGATATCTATCGTCAAAGGAGTGCATTGGAGACCGTGAAAACTCAAGTATTGCATTATTTTTGGAGCGGAGGAAGTATATGTAACTTTTACTATTTTAATAATAATAACAATTTAAAAAAATTTAAAATATACTTTCATCAAAGATATTATTACTATTATTAGTATTTTAATGTAACTAACATTATTGTCTTTATTATATTATTGACTCTTCGTCTTCTTGATATTGTTATTATTTTTTAAGATTTTAAAATTCCTTTTAGTCAATAATAATATATAAATAATTGCATTTTAACTATTATAAATCCTTATGAATGTGATAACAAAAGAATAATGATAATAGCCATGATAATAAAATTAACGATGCTTTCAAACAAATACTTTGTATTTGCTAGTTTTTTGTGAAACTTTTTCATAATTTTGGCCCAAAATGGAGTGTCCAAGTATGTGTCGAGAATCCGACACGGGTACTTCAAGTGAAATGAAGAGCCCAAGTAACATAGAATTTTTAAAAGGTGAGAATTCGAATTATATGATGAGAATTGGTCTAGTTTATTGTTTGAAGGGAATTGGAAATATCTATTATTACTGAACGCATTTTAAAGCTGAATTTTCATTGATTAAAACTTATTTATACTAAACTAACTTGTTTTTTATAAACTGATATTAATTTTACTCAATTGAACTTATTTTTTCCTCCAACTTATTTCTTTTAAGGTGAATTGAACTGGGCATCAACGGAGTCCGGTCATTTGACAAAATTTACAATTGTTGGATTTCTTATTTTTCCTTCTTTTCTCTTCCTTTACCCTCCCTTTTTCCCTTCCTTTTTTTCCATTTCTCTACACCAGATTTCCGATGTCCTCTCTTGCTTGCACATGACACACCATACATGTAACTTATGCTTATCACCTTTGCACTAAAAATTGTTATATGTTTATAGCCGCTAATAGATG
This sequence comes from Beta corolliflora, assembly GCA_947648045.1. Classification (NCBI taxonomy): domain Eukaryota; kingdom Viridiplantae; phylum Streptophyta; class Magnoliopsida; order Caryophyllales; family Amaranthaceae; genus Beta; species Beta corolliflora. The sequence goes on from CANSZD010000554.1 coordinate 244,974, forward strand.
AGATCAATGTTATTAAAATCGCGATCCGGGTCGTTGGAGATTAGCCACATCGATTTGGATAGCCTAAAGAACAATCCCATAGGATCGTATTAGGATCACATCAAGATAGGTGGAATTGCAATCCTCATGCAATTCTAAAGATCCTAATGTTTATTGCAATAAGGGGGCGTTTGGTTACTGAAGGGGAAAGGGAAAGGGTTTAAGAAAGAGAAACAAGGAGAATGGAAAGCCAAACCCTTTGATTAAAAGGGTTGTTTGGTTCTAAAAAAAATTTCTTCTCCTATCACCATTGCTCCACCCTATATGTTCCCCCTCTCTCCCAATAACCTCCACCACCACCTCGCCGCCGCCCTTTACCGTTGCTCCGCCGCCCCACCGCTGTTGTGCCGCCGCCCTTCGTCGCTGCTGTGCCGCCGCCTTTCACCGCTGCTGCATCGCCGGCCCACCTCTTTTCTCTCTTTTCCTTCTCCACCACCATGAAAGTTCAATTTTGAGGTTTTAAAGGTCAAATTCGACCATAAAAACTTCAGATCTGAAGTTTTCATGATCGAATTTGACCATCTAAAGCCATAATCAAGGATGAGAGAAGGTTATTCCATTGTTTTCTTACTTTTCTTTCGTTTTTGAGGTGGGGGTTTTTCCGGCATTTTAGGGTGGTGGACTGGTGGCTTCGTGGCTGTAGTGGTTTCGTTCTTTGAAGGTTTTGTGATGGTGGGCTGCGGTGGTTTCGTGTTGGTGTGATGGTTTCGTGGCTGTGGTTGTGGCGGGGTGGAGTTTCGGGGTTGTGGTTGTGGTGGGGTGGGGCTTCGTGGTGATTTCGTGGTTGTGATGGGTAGGGTTCAGTGGTGGTGTCGTGGTAGTTATTAGTTACGTTGTTGTTGTGGTGGTTTTGTGGTTGTGGTTGTGGTGGGGTGGGGCTTGTGGTAATTTCGTGGTTGTGGTGGTGGTGAGGTAGGGTTAGGTGGTGGTGTCGTGGTGGTTGTCATGGTCGTGGTGGGTGGTTGTTTGGTGGTTGTGGACTTGTGGTGGTGGTTGGGTGGTAGTTCGGTGACTAGTGTTATGGGTTGTGGTGGCTTGAGTGGTGGTCAATGTGACCATGGAGTTAGAGGAGAGAAAGGGTAAGTGAAACCCTAGGGGGGGATGGGGAATCATTGTAGAGGAGTTTGGGGGTAAGCATGGGGTAAAGAGAATGATTAAATAGGCAAAACAAACAACAAGTAAGGGAATCAACTTATTTGATTCCCTTACCCTTTCTTATAACCCTCCAACCAAACGCCCCCTAAATGGACTGCTTTCGTTTTAGAAGTATTATATGGCCCAAACATGTAAGATAAGACCAGGCCCACCAAAGTATTTCACCCAAATAACGTGAAATAAAGCCTAAACCCCTACATCGTCTTCTCCAAATTCTATCATCTGTGCACTCACCTCCACCACGCTTGCTCCTTATAATCGTACTAACCACACTTGTTGCTTTCTTTAATATGTGGTAATTGGTAAGTTCAATTATGAGTTTTCTCCGCTGCTTCTTTTTCCTTTTTCAATTACTTTTCCTTTCTACTTGTCGAATTGGTTGTGTGGTGATTTCTGTGAGCTACTGAGCTGATTTTTTTGCTGCGTATATTCTCTTCTGCTGATTTCTTTTTCCTTTTTTTTTCATTTTTTTCATTTTTTTCATGTTGGGTCTTTGAAACAGTTCACATCATTTTGAGAATAATAAGTTTGATCTGTTTTACCGACAAGGTCTACGGTTCAAGTCCGTATAGCCCTACTAAATTTATATACTATTGAATGAAGACTGAATATTAATAATTTATTAAAGTTTAATAAATTATTAATATTTGGTTTGTTTGTTGTTTAGAACCGATCAGTTGACTCTTATCAAAAAAAAAAAAAGATTTGCTCGCTTGCTGCATTGGTAGCTTATTTCAAATTCGATTTCTTTATTTCAACTTCTCTTCTATTTGTTAGCTTGTTTCATTTCTTAATCTCAATACGTATTTTGATTATTTTAATTTGTTTGTGTGCTTAGAAAATGTCAACTTCATCTGGGAAAAAAAAGAGAAAAAATGCTTTTGGAAGTAGGAGTGATCCGGGTTGGGAGCATGGAAGTGAGCTAGATAGTGACTCTAGGAAAGTGAAGTATAAATATTGTCAGGTTGTGTGTGCTGGTGGCATCTTTAGGCTAAAACATCACCTTGCCGGTATTAGGAATAACGTGGCACCTTGCTTGCAAACTCCGGATGACGTTAATCTCTAACCTTATTCAGGGCTAGTGAAAAGGAGTCAGTTAAAAAGAAAAGGAAGTTTAACGACATTGGTGAGGAAGAATATGCATATGAGGTTTCTCGACCATATGGTTGTACCGTTGTAGTCAAAGGGGGAAGGGAAGTATGGATCGTCTTGTAACTAAGAAAACATCTATGAGACCACTCTCAATCAGAAACAATCAAACAAATAGCCCGTTTCTTTTATACTAGTGCCATTCCTTTTAATGCGGCAATAATCCCGAATTTGTGATTATGGTTGAAAAAGGTTGCTAAGTTTGGCATAGGACTTAGATTACCATGAAATTAGAGTGAAATTTTTAAATAAAGAAGTGACTAACGTAATGGATATGCTTGAGGAGTATAAGGAAGAATGGGAAAAAACAGGTTGTACTATTATGTCGGATGGTTGGACTTTGGAGTGACAGGCAGAGGCATTCTATTTGTAACTTCTTGGTGAATAGCCCTAACAGAACTGTTTTCTTGTCATCTATTGACACATCAGAGATCTCAAAGACTAGTGATAACATCCTTGAGATGTTGGATGCAGTCGTAGAGAAGGTTGGTGAAGATAATGTAGTTCAAATTGTCACTGACAATGCTGCAAACTACAAGGCTGCTGGAGAGAAGCTGATGGAGAAAAGGGGCAGATTATTTTGGACACCAAGTGCAGCCCAACGCATTGATTTGATGATAGAGGATCTAGATAAGAAAGTTAAAATTCATGGTGAGACAATTTTGAAGGCGAGAAAGGTAACAATTTACATATACTCTATAGCACTACTACAAATATGGATGAAAGAATTTATACAAGGGAGAGAACTAATTAGGCCTATTGTCACCCGATTCACTACTTCGTACCTTACTTTACGGAGTCTAAATGAGCAAAAGGGTCCATTGTTGGCATTGCTTGCATCCAACAAGTGGAAGAACAGCAAGTTTGTGAATTCAGTTGAAGGAAAAAAAGGTTTAGAGGATTATTTTAAATACTCATGGGTTCTAGAAAAGTCTGACCACATGTTTGAAAGCAGCTTTACCATTGTTAAAGTTCTTCGTATGGTGGATTCAGACAAGAAACCTGCCATGGGGTTCATTTACCAAGCTATGACACAAGCAAAAGATCAAATCAAAGAATATTTCAACAATGTTGAAAGAAACCAAAAATTGTGGTCATTTTATTTCTATCTTTCCGCACATAACCGAAGAATGGAAAAGATTCTTTCCAGAAGTGCATGATTAATACCACCAAAGCCCAATACGGCCGATGAATTCCACTAGTTCGCTCTATTCTTCATACTTATGTACTGTCATTTACATACTAAGTTGGGTTGTTTGTGTGCTTACTCCTTAAATTTAGCTATAAACCTATATATGTGATATTGTTGACAGCGTTGGGAGGCTCAGATGCACACACCAATAGTTGCTGCCGCGTATTTTCTCAATCCTCAATTCCAGTATAGTCCAAATTTCGATGCTAATGCAGACATTAAAATTGAGTTGTAGACTTGTTTGCAAAGAATGGTCATTGACCCCAATGACAGAATGCTTATTGATCTACAGATGGATGCTTTCAAAAATGCAAGGGGGCATTTCGGGTTGCCTACTGCAGCAATGACTATAAATAAAAAGAGTCCAGGTTTTGTTTATTATACTTTAAATGAATACTCAATTAGTATACTTAGTCATTAATCTTACATGACTTTACATTTATGTTTGAAGCTCATTGGTGGGATTCCTATGGGGATGAATGCCCCGAACTAAAGAAGTTTGCCATGAGAATTCTAAGTCCGACTTGCAGCTACTCTGGTTGTTAACGTAATTAGAGTGCATTTGAGATGGTAAAAGTACAAGCCTTTACTTATCCAGTTCTCATATATAGGTGTATGAGTGTATCTAGATCATGACTTTCATCTATTGCAACAGGTCCATACTAAGAAACGAAATCGTTTGCATCAACAAAAGATGAATGACTTGGTTTTTGTTATGTATGACCTGAGATTGAAGAAGAGACAACAAAAATGACCTGTGATTCAAGAAACAATTGTTTTAGATGATCTACCATCTGATGATGAGTAAAAAGCAGAGAGAGAGAGATGAACATCCCCTTCCGTGTGATGAGACATGGCTGAACGTCCTTGACAGAGCAGCTAGGAGATATGCTCGAGAGGAAGCACAAAGAAATAATGAAAGGGGTGATCAAGGTCTGTTTGTTCTTTGTTTTTCCTCCCCCCTTATCCTTACAATGTGAGTTTGCCATTATAAGTTTGTAAACTTTTTTTAACGTGATGGGCAAAGAACATTGAAATTCATGAGTTGAGTGATGACGAAATTGATGGTGAAGTTACTGCAATAGCTCATGGTTCAAATGAATTTGCAGGATGAGGATTTGGAGATGACATTTGGTAATGATGATATTGGTGATGGGGAAGAAGATATTACCCCATATCAAATGAGAACGGAAACTCGGGTGCTAATACCGGAAGCGATGGTGTGGATGATCCAAAATTTGGTTATGATGATTTATTATCCTATTTTTATTCTAATTTATAAGAACTTTAATTAGAATTTCTTTGTATCATTAACATTTTCTATATTTGTTTTTTTCAGGACGACTGTTATTGTATGTTTGGATCTTTAGATTACGCAATATCAACTATTTTAAATAAAATAAATGATAAGTTTTTAGCATCATTTTACTTCAAGTATGAGAAAGGTACAAGCAGGTTAGCTAAAATTGACTTAATTTTTAAAAATTTGTAGGATCCTTACGATCCTAGGATTAGGGGGGAGTGAGAATCTCTTTTGCTATAGGTGAGGATCGAATTCCTATTATATAGTTGGAGGAAGCTGGGACTTACGTTATTCGTTAACCCCCCCCCTCGCGATCCAAAGTAGGATCGCAATCCTGAAAAACATTGGATGAGATGATATATCAAGTAATGCAATGAAGGAGCTTCAAAAAAGTTTATGAAAAATATTCTCAACCTCATGGATATCAAATGGCAAAGAAATTGTACTTCCTACAATCCACATTTAGGTATTATTCCCCTACTTTCAGGAAGGGACTGATTATTATTCAGTGGAATAAAAACAGCAAACAGAGGGAGATGACGGGCGATCCCCAACTCCAGCATGGATGGTGGAGGGTGTGGTAGTAGGGAGGGTAGTTAATGGGTGCTTCACAACCCTACAAAGGAAATGAAAAACGAAAGGAAGAGGAGGGAAAAAGAAGAGGAAGATGGAAAAAATTTGCCAGTACCAGTATACCTGGTCAACATTCCACTGGTGGTACCTGTTTCCACCAAAGTGTCATAAAAGGTAGTTTCTGGCAACCTTTTCTTACAAGGTAGTTTATGACAAAAGAGTGTTTGATAAGGTTGTCTCCAACAAACTTTCGAATATAAAAGAGCACCAAATGCAGAATCCTGAATTCTATGTGAAGAATTTTTCTTTCAAAGGGGGATGTCTTCTCATGCAACAGATGGACTTAGACTAATCCAGGTTGTTCACCAAGTTGTGGCCTTATGTGTCTGGTCTAGGTTAGTGATCAGGGTATAGGAGCAGCTTCTAACATACCGAGATATTTTGAAGCTATTGAATTTTCTTATTAAGAAAAACGGAAATTGGGATCAAAACATAAAAAATAACCTCCAATGCAACCATCACTGTTCAAAAACTAGCATAACACCCATCTTTAACTTCTACAATTTCCTTCACAGACAACATAGAATAATTAGTAAAAAAAACACATTTGACCTCAAACAGAAGTTAAAATTGTATTCTAGGCTTTTGTAACAAGGACATACACTTTGTAATTGACAGTTGATGACATACATATCAGAATACCTCCAGTTTCCCATTTTAATCAATCTGCTCTTTTCAGTGGCCAACTGCTACAGTGTACAGATCTCTATGATATAAAGGAACTCTCGAGGACTTGGTGTCCACGTAAAGTTGCAAAAATGCCCTCCATAAAAATTCATATTTATCAACTTTTTTTTTTAAAAAAAAAAAAAACACCAACACCCTAATTTCACGGTAAACTATCTCAGTCTCTCTTCCCCTTCTGTTATCATGAACAATCATACACTCAAATTTATCAACTTTAAAAAAAAAACAACAGAAACTCTTTATCTAGTTACTTTGAAGTTACATTGTCGCGCTATTTAGACGGTTGGCTAAATATAGATTATGTCAAATTTTTGTTTAGAGGAACTTTTTGAACAATTATTTTTACATGTATTAGAGGTTGGTAGATGTAACATAATTTAGCTTAATTAACCCAACCTCCTATTACCCAAAAACCTCCCCAACCCAAAATACTTAAACCACTCCCAAACCCCAAACACGTACCACACAGCCCACACCCACCCCCCTTTTCCACCATATGCGCAGCTTCTTCTTCGAACACACCCAGAAACTCACCAATACCGGTGGTTAAACCCATCGGAGAGATTCGACAATTAAGCGAGCAAGAGCTCCAACAGAAGCGGGCCAACGGCTTATGCTTCTGATGCGATGAAAAGTGGAATGTTGGACATCAATGTAAGCAGAGGGAACTGAGTGTGCTACTCACCACTGACAATGAGGATGAGGAGGCACAGGAACTCTCACTCATGGAGGAGATTGTGGACGCAGCTCCGACAAGATTTCTCTTAATTCCGTACTTGTAAGAGACACCCCCAAGGCACTCAAGATGCGGGGGCAGGTCAACGGTCATGATGTGGTGGTCATGGTTAACCCTAGTGCCACCTATAACTTTCTAACTCGCCACCATGAAGAAGTTGTCGGTCCCAATCAGTCCCACCCAAGATTTCAGAGTCACCTTGTGCACAATACATGGGCAAGGGGAATGCAAATCAGCCCCCCTCCATTTACAAGGTATTGATGTAATTGAAAATTACCTTCCACTTAATCCAGGTAACTCTGACATTATATTGGGGATTCAATGGTTGGAAAATTGGGGATTCAGTGGTTGGAAAATTGGGGACAATGTCAGCTAATTGGAAGACTCAGGTCGTCAAACTTCAGGTTGGGAATGAGTCCAAAACATTGAGAGGGAATCCTTCATTGGGCAGGTCTTTGATCTCCCTCAAAGCTATGATGAGGACATTGATCAAAGAGGGAGGTGGATTTTTAGTTGAATTGAACAAACAAGAGACACTTCACCCCACCACCACAAACCCAAGCACTGAACCATTGTCTCCCCCCCCCCCCCCCGCCTTACACCCCACCATACAGTCCCATCACTCTGTTTTCTCCCCTCCTAATGGCCATCCCCTCTTAAGGGCCATGAGCACCTCATCCTACTAAAAGAAGGCACAGACACCATTAGCATGAGGCCTTATAGATACCCCCAAATACAAAAAGATGAGATTGAGTGTCTCATTGAGGACATGATACAAACAGGCATTATTAGACCCTCTTCTAGTCCTTTTTCAAGCCGGTTTTATTGGTCAAAAAGAAAGACAGCTCATGGCGGATTTGCATTTATTATAGGGACCTTAACAAGGCTACCTTTCCTGACAAATAACCTACCCCAGTGATAGACGAGTTGTTGGATGAACTAGAGGGTGCCACCATTTTCACTAAGCTTGAACTTAAATCTGGTTATCACACATGAAAGAGGGAGATGAACCCAAAACAGCCTTCAGTTACACCATGGCCATTATGAGTTCCTTGTAATACCATTTGGCCTCACCAATGCTCCCGCAACCTTCCAATCCCTCATGAATGAGGTCTATTAACCCTTTCTCTGCAAGTTTGTGCTCGTCTTCTTCGATGATATCCTCATCCATAGCCCCTCTCCTGAACTCCACATAAAACATATTTCCCTTGTCCTAGCCCAACTCCAAAAACACCAACTCTTTGCTAACCCCCACAAATGTGAATTTGGGAAACTTGAAATTGCATATTTTGGCCATATTATTTCTGCTGCAGGTGTTTCAATTGATCAAGATTCAAGACAAAATTAAGGCCATGCTCAATTGGCCCTTACCACACAACCTGAAGATTATTCTTATGCTTAACAGGGTATTACAATAAATTTGTGGCTGCTCCCCTCACCCAACAACTTAAGAAGAATAACTTCTTCTGAAGAAGCCACTAAGGCTTTTGAAGCTTTAAAATTGGCCATGACAACAGTGCCCACGTTGGTACTCCCTAATTTTACCAAGTTGTTTACAGTAGAAACAAATGCTTCTAGCTTTGGGCTTGGTGCTGTGCTCACTCAAGACAACCGCCCTATTGCATACTTCAGCCAAACACTCGGTCCAAGAGCTAGATTGAAGTCAATCTATGAAAAAGAACTCATGGCTATAGTGCTTGCTGTTCTTAAGTGGAAACATTACCTGAGGTTCTTGATAAAAAAAGATCAACAAAGTTTGAAATTTCTCATGGAGCAAATAGAGATTGGTCCTGAATATCAGATGTGGGTAAGTAAGCTCATGGGGTTTACTTTTGACATCAGCTATAGGGCTGGCAGCAGCAATATAGTGGCAGATGCTTTATCTAGACAAGACACTGCCACCTCTGAGTTAAGTGCTATCATCATCACTACCTGTCACATATCCATGCTCACCTAAACCTTGACCCCTTCATCTCCCATCTCACCTAAACCATTTACCAAAGCAAACCCCATCCCAAAGGTTACAATCTGCAGCAGGGTCACCTATTATACAAAGGCAGAATTGTCCTTCCCAAGTCTTCCCCCTTTGTGGCTTCCCTCCTCCATTAGTATCACAACACCCCCCATTGGAGGACACTCTGGAGAACAAAAGACTTACCAGACACTTGCTAGTCAGTGGTTTTCGAAAGGCATAAGGACTAAGGAGAGATATCACCAAATACATCCACACATGTCAGCAAAATAAAACCTCCTCCCTTAGCCCTGCTGGTCTCCTACAACCACTACCAATCCCTTCACATGTTTTGGAAGATAGCAGTCTAGATTTTGTAGAAGGCTTACCTAAGTCTCAAGGGTATGACTCCATTCTAGTGGTGGTGGATAGACTTACCAAATTTGCCCACTTTATCAGCCTCAAACACTCTTTCGCTGCTCCTATGGTGGCTGCCATTTCTCCAAGGAAGTCATCAGGCTCCATGGCACTCCTTCCTCCAATGTTTCTAAGAGAGATAAGGTCTTCCTTAGTCTCTTCTGGAAGGAAATGTTCAGGCTCCAGGGTACTCCTATCTCCGATGTTTAAACAATGGCAAACCCAAGACATGGGACAAGTGGCTCAACTGGGCTGAAATACAAACTTCCATGTTTCCACTCAGTGTACCCCCTTCAAGGTCCTCTATGGCAGAGACCCACTTACACTCTTCAAGTTCTATTTTCTTCTTTGGAGGAAAAAATGTTAGAAAGAGAGGCAGTTTTAGATGACCTTAAAGGTCATTTCATCAAGGCTCAACACAAGATGAAACTTTATGAGGATGACAAAAGAAGGGAGCTATCTTTTCAAGTTGGGGACTATGCTTACCTTAAAATCCAACCTCATAGACAAAAATCCCTAGCCAAGTCCTACAATGAAAAACTCTCCCCTAGATATATGGGCCCTTTGAAATACTTCAGAAAGTGGGTCTTGTAGCCTACAAACTCAAACTTCCCCTTAACTCCAAAATAAACCCAGATTTCCATGTGTCCCAACTGAAACCTTCAGTGGGCACCTTACCTTGCCTACCCTCTATCCCACCACAGATCTCTGCTGACCTGATTTTTGAAGCTCAACTGCTTGCTGTCAGACTAGCCACCTCAGCCAATCACACACAAGTCCTCATCAAATGGAAGCATCTGTCAGAATATGAGTCCACCTGGGAAGACTTTGCCAGCCTCAATGCTAGTTTTCCTTCCTCCCACCTCAGGTGGCTCTTTGGGGAGGGGGTAATGCAGAGAATCAAGCCACTACTACTAGGCCACTCATCACTTATGTGAGCAGGGGCAAGAAAGGAAATTCGGCTGCCTAAAATATTCTCCTACCTTTCTGTTATGTGTCAGCAAGGATATTGCTAGATATTTTCAGTACGGAATAATTTTGTTATGATGCTTGTGTGAGAAGTAGCTAAGGGTCCATAAATAGCTGATGATTGTAAATAGAAGGTAGGAAATATTTTGATAAGTAGTGTTTACTCTCGGAAAGTCCTTACCACTCGAATGTAAGTGTTGGAATTGTTATTCTTACACTGAGTTTAGCAATACAACTACAACTTACCTGCTTTGGTAATATTCTGTTGTGAATTTCTTGCTTAATTACTTGGTTTACAGCAATATATTTATAAGATGATTAAAGGACAAGGACATTTAGGAGTTAGCAAGATCAGATTTCATTCTTATACATAGAATCTTTATTTCCCATTCTAATACAGTTTACAAGTAGATTACCTATCCTTGAGTTTTACAGTTTTACCTGTTATTGCAATTGATAACAGACAATATAATGAGACTTCCCCAACAATTTCCTCCTTGACCATTTTCTTTGAAATTTTCCCACTAAATCTTATTTCTTTCTACTTTTATATCCCTGAAAGCTTAATCTCCCTGTTCTTTCTTGATTCTTTCCTTTTCCACTATCTAGCAGATATTTACACACGCGCGTGCGCAATAAGCAAGTCTATCAACAAAATCCCAACTAGAGAAGAGTAAAGATCAGATAGAAAAAGTGTAAATGTCCTTTTGCGTACATCAACTAATATACCAAATATCTTTACACCAGCACTGTAGAGAAAAATTGCTAACCCAATTCCAATGCTAAACAGCAAAGCATACAAAGACAACAAGTCTATCGCACATAACCCTATAAGAGGGTACAATAAATCATTGTCCAGGTACCGTGATACTTTCTTTCATACAAATTTAGAAAGTATATGAAATCATCTTGCTTCTAAGTTATCAGGTGCAATAAGATAAAAAAGTCTGTACCTGTTCAGTTTCTTATTAAACCAATCAAGCAAGAGTTCAGCTGTGCGCCCATCCTTGATTGACATTATTTCACCATCTTTTCCATCCCAACCAGCAGCAGATGCAAACTTACCAGGCTTACCCCAAAGAAGCATAGGATACCGATCCACTGAAAACCTATCACAGAGTTTAGCATTTATCTGTGCTGCCAAAAAAAGTGAAAAAATAGGAATAATCACTAAAAAAAACTTCAAAGGACATACACCAATCATTTTAAGGGATTAAAAATTTTAAAAACGTTGATGCTAACAAGAGAACAAAAGACTATGGTTGCAAGTAGTTGGAGATTTCTGAACAAAGTTCATTGATCACTCTCACCACTGCAATATGCTAAATACAGCAATCAAATAACCAAACCAGACAACTCACCCCAGATAAAAGAAAAGAGAAAACGAGAAAAAATATAAAGGAAAGAAGGGAGCAAAAATTAAAAGCAAAGAAAATAAGGAGCCAAAGCATGGTACGTATGATGAGGTGTTGGAAGTTGGAATTACAGTACGGCAACAACAACAACTGTTTCACATAGTTCAAATGACACCAATAGATGGTTTAATCCTTAGCATAACACTCTTTGAGTACAACAACATTGAAGCAGTATAGATGCAATACTATCGAGTTAGATAATATGGGCGCCACATCATCATTTTACCAAAGCATGCCGTATGATGCATAAGTATTTCTCAGCTTGAAACAATTAGAACTCAACCTGATTACTGATATCTATGTATCTAATTACCAGAAAACACCTTTTGTTAGGTTCTTTTCATTCCCCAATCCGCATCATCATATTGTCAATTTTATAAGGCTGAGATATAAGGAAATAAAGACCCACATTCTCACGAAGTGCCAAAGATATGTGTTACAGTCACTGGGCTCATAGAGGTAACAAGGGAACAAAGCAGCAATACCTTTAAGGCACAATCTACCCTTGCCATCAATATTATTCCTGGATGTGCTGCATCAGGCCCATTAAAAATTCTTGCAACCTTTTCATACTTGGGCTGCATGAAAACAATTTCACAGCATCACATAGTTGGCTATGCTTGAGGAAGCATCATTTGCAATAAACTAATACACACTTAACACTACCTTATAGTTTCTGCATGCAGGGCACCTGTCAAATCACATTGCGCATTTAGAGAGTTAGCATATGATAACATTGATCAGCGTAGCCTAAGGACTAGAAAGTACTTCCTCCGTTTCTACATACATGCAACATTTGCATAATAACTACAATTCATCTACCAACCTTATCCTATATTCTCTCACAAATGTATTAAAAAAAAAGCCAAGTGTGGTCTTATTTGATTCATCACAATGCATACTTCCATAATATCAACTTTTTATAATTTTTACTTATACACAATTAAAGATATTAAGGAACAAAATAGTGCATTGGATAATGTGTAGGTTGAAAATGTTGCATGTGTTTAGAAACATAAGAAGCATCAAAATAGCTATAGTGACATCAGATATAGGCATCAAATTCTTAAAAGCGTTTGGTCCCCAATGCTTCAGAGAAACAAAGAGATGTAGCAAACTTTCACCAAGATACCCTTACAACTCTGATTTCTCTTTTTTCACAGGGAGATGAAAGGGTTAAGCATATATATTACCACAACAGGAATTGAATTGCTTTCTCATGGTCAAAAAACCACAATACAGTCGCTAAGTGCTTTTCCTAAGCATCAATAGGTTGCGATTAAGCTGTGTTCTAGGAGTCCCTACTTGAAATTCGTCACTTCCTAACAATTGGTCAGGACCTCAACAGAATTCTGACACGATTTGCACCCACAGCCATGCTTTTTTTTTTTGCAAAAAGCCAGGCACAAAATAAGCAATGTTTAGGATTCCATCTAATTACAAAAAGTCTTCCTAGAGATAGGTGGGAACCCCCCCCCCTCTTCACCGCAATGCAAGTGACCTGCTCAGAAAATTCCATAAATCACATTCTATTTTTTCTATACGATATCCAATTGGTTTCAAAAAGTACAAGAATCTCTGTGGTGCAGAAGGTTGGTTAAGGTGAAAAGGCAAGCACCTTTATGCATCTAAAACCACGGCGTGTGTGCTATCAAGTATGTTGAGCCTCCAGCAGATTTTGGTCAGACCACCCTATCCCAAGCAACAACTGCCTTTCAGATACCCCTCTGTCCCTTAAAAAATACAAGTGGACTTGGGTATAGAGATTAAGGAAAGTGAAAAAGACGAGGGAAAACAGTGGATTGTTGTGGGCCCGAACTTAAAGAGTAGAGAGACAAGAACTTGATGTCCAAGACTTTAAGGCAGAACGAGCCAATGTGAGAAGTAGCTTTAATGCTCCTGTATATACAAAAACTTCCAGGCAGCTCAAGCTTATTATCGCTTTTACGAGCAAGAAATTCACTTGTGCCTAAAAGGCGAAAGTGCTGAAATCGGCACAGTTAACATGAGCCATAAGTCGTGCTCTCCCTCAGCAAGACAAGAACTTTGATGTCAAAGACTTGATTCTTGCAAGTATATGGCATGAAAGTATAATCATCCCTAACTACTACGGAAGAACAACTGCATTTTGTTATCCTTTAAACCCCAAGCCAATTAGAACAGACAATTCTTCCTACAACAAATCTGCACTTTAGATCACAGAGGACTTCCAAACTTCAGAGAAGAGAAATCATGGTAGAAAAATACAGATGCAAATAATACCCAATTTTTGAACTCTAGGATAAGAAACAAATATGCAGTTCTTCAGCAATTGAATCAAACATCTATTATGATATCCCACGGGTAAACATAGAACAGATTTAATGTCCTTGTGGCGTTGTCTAAAGCGTCTTACCTTCAAAGCAAGGTGGCAATGGTATCTTCATAGCTTTATGTAAACATAGACACCATCTTAAAGCATAATATGTCAGTCTGTCATCCAGAAAAATCGAAATTAAATCTAGGAATACTCAGTGGTATAGATTATAAGCCCTATAATTAGACTGCCTTGTATTCTCTTCAACCAACTGAGACAAATTGACTAAAATTCTAATAATATTCAAAATCCAAATGATTGTAGTACTTTGCTTCCTCTTAAGCATTAAGAAATCTTTATATTTTTCAAGTTGGACAACCTCTTCTTCTACACTCTATCTGGAAGCACACCTTTTGCTTTGGTTGACAATTTATACTCTCCCCCTTTTCGCACCCAAAGAGCTACATAAACATGGGTTATCGTATACGCATAAAGTATAATAAGATTCGTGCAAAATCAAACCACCTCACAAAGAAGCTTCGACTTGTTAATATCTCAATTTTCGTAAATTAGGTAAGCAAATTTGTAATCCACAACATGAAACACGAGCATTTACTGATATCTATTCCTTTCCCAATATTACATAGTAAGAAACATCAACCTTTAAATCCCTCATTCTCAACATGATCAGCAACGAAAGTCAATCTTCGAGAGCGAAAGACTAATAATTCAGTCACCACCTATGCTAATAAGAAATAATCTGTAAACGTTTTCTTTTCAATCACCTGATTCCTAAACTAAGTTCATCCAATTTCAAGAAACCTTCCTACTAGTACTACATGAAAACACATATCTGTACAGCAATGATTCAATTCCACCAAAAATAAATCAATCGGAACTTAAAACACCAACTAAAAATTAAGGTCAAACTAAGATCATCAGTTCAAATTCTCACAAAAGATTGGTCAAAAGACTCGAATATCAATACATCACAACAGAAAATTTAGAAATAGTAAGAAAGAACTAACCAGTTAGCGAAGAATTCAACGACAGCAATAGAAGCAGGAATTTTGCGGAGAATATCCTTAAAATTGGAATCATTCAATTCAACAACTACATCATGCAGTTCAGTACTTCCAGTATCAACGTTAATCGTTCTCAGAATTGAGCGAGATCCGATCGAAAATTGCGAAGATTCCGAGGTTATGCAAGAGATGATGAGAAGAAGAATCACAAGAAGTGGATACATTGAAATTCGTGGGAAGATCATCGAGAAAGATTGAGGAAAAACAGAGGTGTTGAAGGATTGAGAAGAGGAAGAAGGAAATGTGTTTGTTGTAGCGAGTAAAAAGTTGAGGTAGATGCTTAAAGGTTTAGCAATGGTGTTTTAAGAAAAGACGAAATGGGGGGTTAAAGAGAGAGTAGACGCTATAAAATAATGCTGAGGAGACGAGCGCGCAGGTTGTATGAAGGACAGAATGAGAGTGGGAGTTAGACCCCGTTCTTTTGAACTTATTTTGATCGAAATTAAATTAAATTAAATTAAATTAAATTAAATTAAATTAACTGAACTGAAATTAAATTAACTGAACTGAAATTAACTGAAATGAGAGATACTGAACTTAATTGTATATTTAATTTTCTAAAATAATAATCATCGATAATAATCAATAAGTATTAACATAATATTATCAATACTTATTATTATTATTATTATTATTATTATTATTATTATTATTATTATTATTATTATTATTATATTATTATTATTATTATTATTATTATTGTTATAATTATTGTTATATTTATTATTATTATTATTATTATTATTTTTATTATTATTTTTATTATTATTATTATTATTATTATTATTATTATTATTTATTATTATTATTATTATTATTATTTATTATTATTATTATTATTATTATTTATTTTAAGTTCAGTTAAGTTCAACTTAATAATAATAATAATAATAATAATAATAATAATAATAATAATAAATAATAATAAATAATAAATAATAAATAATAAATAATAAATAATAAATAATAAATAATAAATAATAAATAATAATAAATAGTAAATAATAAATAATAAATAATAAATAATAAATAATAAATAAATAATAATAATTATGGTAATAATAATAATAATAATAATAAATAATAAATAATAAATAAATAAAAATAATTATGGCAATAATAATAATAATAATAAATAATCAATAATAAATAATAAATAAATAATAATAATTATGGTAATAATAATAATAATAATAATAATAATATTCCCTCCGTCCCAGAATACTCTTGACACTTATCAAGGCACGTAGTTTTAGATGATAAGTTATTGTTTGGTTATCAATTGTTATTTTATTGAAAAGGTAGATGTGATAGGTTTAGTAGGTAGTAGGAGTAGTATTATTTTAATTAGAGGAGAGAGAGTGTGGACCCAAAATTCCCATTATTTATTGACAGGCCAAATCATACCTTACTTTCTAATGTCAGCAGTTTTATTTCCACAAAGGGGAATAACTTTCTACACTTTCCACCATTTCTTTGCCCCCAAAAAGTTTGATAATGAAAAGTGAAAACATGCGTGAAAAATAAACAAGCCGGGAAAATTTCCCTCCAAAAGTAGTGTACATTTATTTCCCACCAAAGAATTTAAGAAAAAATTTGAGCTACACTTTGCATCCAAATACGTGAAAAAATTTCCCTCCTAAATACAATACACTTTAAGATTGAATCTAAAATGAAGACCAATTATTTCCCTCCATGCTCTTAGAGATAAATCACCAGCTCTCCATAAATGCCTTCAATGCTCATTTTCTGTGACTTTTACTAGAGAATAGCAGAGATAAAGAGAGAGACAAACAATAGTTAACTAATGGGAGGGGTGGGGGTTTAAGGGTAGTTAGGAAAACACCAAAACCAATTGTAAATGTTTTTTTTAACCCCTCATAACATCATCATTATTGGGGTTTGTGGAAGACCCTTAATTGAGCCTCATTAAATTAAAAGAGTGACTTTTCAACCTCTTTAATTTTAATTTAGTGGCATTTAAAAAGAGGTTTCCATGTGTCAACAACATAGTAGAATTAGGCCAAGTAGGGAACTTGCCACTAAAGAAAGGCAAATCATCATTGAGTGGCTACTCAAACAACACAACAATAACGTTATGCGTAGAGGTGCTATAACAGAAGCTTCGAGAATTTTCAAAGTCAGCAGGCAAACAATTCACGCCATCTGGAACATAGTCCACCAGCAGTAAAGTAATGGAGATGCAGTGAATGTTGAACCCAAAAAGAAAGGAAGATGTGGACAAAAACGCAAACATATTGATGTTGGGAGTGTTACTGATATTCCACTACAAAAAAGACAAACATGTAGATCGTTGGCGGCAAAGCATTGGGGGAATCAAAATCAAGTGTCCATGGGCGATCAAACAGGGCCGATAAAAGCTCACTCAAATGCAATTAAACCACAGCTAACTGATGCAAACATGGTTGCAAGGCTGTCATTTTGTCTGAAAACCATGAATGAGGATTCATTCTACTCAGACTCAGTTTTTGATGACATGTTTAACACTATTCACATAGATGAAAAGTGGTTTTACATGACAAAAGGCAACCAGAAGTATTATATACTCCCATCCGAACTGAGGCCATATCGATCATGTAAGAGCAAAAGATTTATTCAGAAAGTTATGTTCCTCGCAGCTGTTGCAAGACCACGGTTCAACTCAAGTGTTGAAATTTACATTTGATGGAAAATTGGGTATCTTCCCATTTGTGAGGTGGGTGCCAGCAAAGAGAAACTCAAGAAACAGAAGATCAGGTACACTAGAACTCAAACCTATCACGTCAGTCACAAAAGAAGCAT
This sequence comes from Beta corolliflora, assembly GCA_947648045.1. Classification (NCBI taxonomy): domain Eukaryota; kingdom Viridiplantae; phylum Streptophyta; class Magnoliopsida; order Caryophyllales; family Amaranthaceae; genus Beta; species Beta corolliflora. The sequence continues at coordinate 262,803 of CANSZD010000554.1, forward strand.
ATAGGAAAATGCTTATAGAAAGACTCCTTCCAGCAATAGTCCAAAAGTGGCCTAGTAATGATCGAAAACCCATATATATTCAGCAAGATAACGCAAGACCACACATCCAAACTGATGATTTTGCTTGGTTGCAAGCAATTCAAGCATCTAACAGAGATATTAGGTTAGTTTGCCAACCTCCTAATAGTCCTGATTTAAATGTTCTTGACTTGGGGTTTTTTCGAGCAATTCAAGCATTAAAAGATCAAACTTCACCAAGAAACTGTCAAGAACTTGTTAAGAATGTCAAAGATGCTTACAATGACTTTTGTCCAAAAAAAGGAAACAGAGTTTTTTTGAGTCTTCAACTTGTCATGATAGAAATCATGAAAGTGAAAGGAAGCAACATGTATGAACAACGACATGTTGGCAAGGCAGCATTAGAGAGGCATAGAATACTACCACTAGTGTTCTCTCCTTCCCCTGAACTAATACAAGAATGTGTTCTTTATCTAGAAGCACTAGAAGTTGTTGGGACCGAGTGAAAACGAAGCCACTTCTGATCAAGAATGACAAGTGAAGGTAGATTGTCAGTTTTTGTACTCCTAATTTTTGAAAACCAGTAGGGAGCCCTCAATTGTGAATTTCCACCAGTTAACATTTTGTAAAGGGAATATTTGAAATGTATGTATATTTTGATCATAGTAGGCAGGAGAGAAGGGAGTAAAAGATGGGGTAAAATTTTCATGTAGAGTTTAAAAGTGTAATTTTTGATGTTATGACAAATTATAGAAACATGAATTTTTACTCCAAGCACGCCAATAGAATAACATCACATTGAATTTTTTTTATTCATGATCGTGTCAAAAGCAGGGACATTTCAACCATGCATACTTCTAAAACAGGGATATTTTATCTCAACAAACACAATTATTATGCAACAACAATCAGAACCATATTTTACTCCATATAAACATCTTAAATTTACATCATCTAAGACATCAAAAAAAAATTGGGAATTTTTTTCCTTATGAACATAGGAAGCATTTACTTCCCAATTTCCAAATTATCAGAATTGATAAGATCCGACGCGAAGGAATTAATATTCAAAATCACAAAACGCAAAAAGATTTTGAGTTTAACCACGAAAGTACGACATCAAACCGATTTTTGCTGAACCCAAAACAAAGGGAAACAATCAAGAAAAACGAAAACCATTTTTTTGTTGTTGTTGGTGGTGAGGTGAAAACAGGGGATACTCTTATGTAATCCTCCAATGAAAAAATTGAGATCTCAGTCGGTCATAATCCTTGAGCCGACACCGTAGAGATTTGTCCTGCACTCCTGCTGATGTAGTGATGTTATGTATCATGGACGAATTTGTACGCTCACCTATACATAGCAACATGCTTAATTGCTTATCATAATTTAGTTTTTTTTTTCATCTTTTTGGTTTTATGGGAAGTTTAGGAGAGATAAAGTGAGGAAAGTTTAAATTTGGTGTTCATGGGTAAAAGTTTTGGATTAACATTGCAGGGAAAATCAAAAGGTGATTTGGGAATTGAAACTTAGTGTTGAAGATGAAGGGTGAAAATGGCAAGAGTAATGAGTGTTGAAGATGAAGACCAGATGGGGAAAACAATGGAAGAGTGTGGAGAGAGAGAAAGGCACGTATGATATTAGGTGGGTGCCTGATACTTTCTTTTTTTTCCTGACAGGGGGTGGCTAATACTTTAATGTTTCACTGCTTTCATACACACAAACCGAGGGAAGGGGTATTAAAATAATATAGTGGTGGGCCAATGTTGACAAGGTAGAACTATTAAAATAATGGTGGGTCATGATCAAAAATAGAAGTGTAAAGAGTATTCTGGGACAGATGAAAAAGGAAAGTGTAAAGAGTATTCTGGGACGGAGGGAGTAATAATAATAATAATAAATAATAAATAATAAATAATAAATAATAAATAATAAATAATAAATAATAAATAATAAATAATAAATAATAAATAATAAATAATAAATAATAAATAATAAATAATAAATAATAAATAATAAATAATAAATAATAAATAATAAATAATAAATAATAAATAATAAATGATAAATAATAAATAATAAATAATAATTAATAAATAATAAATAATAATAATAATAAATAGTAAATAATAAATAATAAATAATAAATAATAAATAATAAATAATAATAATAAATAATAAATAATAAATAATAAATAATAAATAATAAATAATAAATAATAAATAATAATAGTAAATAATAATAATTATGATAATAATAATAATAATAATAATAATAAATAATAATAAATAATAATAATAATACATAATAAAAAAATAATAATAATAAAAATAATAATAATAATAATAATAAATAAATAATAATAATAATAATAATAATAATAATATAGTAATAATATAATAATAATAAATAATAATAATAATAAATAATAATAAATATAATTATAATAAATAATAATAATAATAATAAATAATAAATAATAAAAATAATAATAATAATAAATAATAATAATAATGATAATAATAATAATAATAATAAATAATAATAATAGTAATAATAAACAATAATAATGATAAAAATAATAATAATTATTATTATTATCATAAATAATAATAATAATAATAATAATAATAATAATAATAATAATAATAATCATAATAAATATTAAATAATAATAATTATTATAATTATCATAAATAATAATAAAATACTAATAATAATCATAATAAATAAAAAATAATAATTAAAACATTAGATAAGATTGAACTAAACTGAAATTAACTGAAATTAACTGAACTAAACTGAAATTAAATTAACTGAACTGAAATTAAATTAACTGAGCTGAAATTAAATTAAATTAACTGAAATTAAATTAACTGAACTGAAATTAAATTAACTGAACTGAAATTAACTGAAATGAACTGAAATTAAATTAACTGAACTGAAATTAACTGAAAATAAGTTCAAAAGAACAGGGCCTTAAGTTGGGTTTGTATGGAAAAATGATGTTGGCTTATTTGGTTGGAGACAGGAGACGAGTTGAGTAAATAGGTGATATCCCTCGTAAATTTATGAATTTTATAAATATATTTTAATGTATAGTTATTGATATTTAAGTATATTTTAGTATTTAAATGATTAATTTCTTCAAAGTTTGACTATTTGAAAGTCAAAGAAATTATTTTAATGATTTAAAGAAGTCAAATATTCTATTAAGTCATGCTTTGAAAAATATTTTAAAAGCTTAAAACACTTTTTGGATTTGGAAAAGGATTCCTAATTGGGTTTGAGGAACCCAAACACTTTTAGATTTAGAAAAGGATTTCTAGTTTGAGTCCAATCACCTTTTTCTAAGCCCACAAGTGGAACCTATATAAACCCCCATAAACTCCAAGTTTTCCCACACAACTTTATTTTCTCTCTCCTTCCTCCCAAATTTTCGGCCCCCTCTTTCTTTTTCTCTCTCTTTTTCTTTTTCCTCTCTTCCTTCGGTTCTCCTCCCCTTCTGTCGGATCGACGTGACTGCCAGCGCCGCCCTTGGCTGCTGTGCTCCTGTTTTTCCGGCGCCTTCTTTCCTCTTCTTGCTTTGGTTAATTTCTTCCTCCTCAAATTATTTTCAATGCAAAGTTTATGTTTTTAAGATTTGTTTTAATATGATTATGTTTAAAGATTTTCGTATGATGATTTATTTATGAATCTAAGTTTATATAATTTATGTATAGAAGAAATAAAATTCAGATTTACATATTAGGTTTGAATTGGATTTTTAATTATCAAAGTATGGATTTTTAGGGTTTTAAAGGTTGGAAAATCATAGTAGTATATTATAAGTTATGAAATTGATTATTTTTATGATTTTAAATATGTTTAAATATGTTTTAAGGGAGTTTTAACATATAATATGTTGTTAGAAATTTGAAAAGGGTATTGTTAATGGAGTTTTATGATTTTAAAATATGAGTTTGGGAGTTTTTGACAACTAGTATTGTGGTACTATACTAGGAGGCTTTAATACTTAAGTTTTAATGATGGAAAAGGTTTTTAGACATGTTGAAGAAGGGTTTAAAGTATTTTATTATTGCTGTAAATTCATAAAGGATTGATTGTGAATTTATATTGGTTGTTTTAGGCGGAGAATTCTCTTTATGCGACTTTTAAGGTTGTGAAAGTGGCCTCTCAATTTGTCTACACAAGGTACGTACATACCTATGTGTTGATTGGATTAGTATCATGATTTTAAGGATGATAATTGTTGTAGTATCATGTATAGGAACTATTGTTAGTTCATATGTGATTTCTACTAAAGTTAGATTGCATGTTTTGTGCCGTTGTATGAAACATGTTGATTATGATGTTTATATTATGTTTGTATGGAAGATTGATGCAATCATGAGGATTTGGAAACTTTATTTTATTAATTCACATGGGGGATGGTTTTGATATATATTTGGGTCCTTATATATATATATTGGTTTTGATCATGATTGATCATGTTGTTCCCTTTTATTATTTAACTGCTTTATAAGGACCGATGGCCTTATCTGGTAAGTTGATATTTTATACCTTTGAAAGGTTGTTGGTTGTTGACTAGGTTCAACAAATAAAGGAAGATTGGATTAAAGTTGGAATTAATCTTGGGTTGTTAAGTTGTGTGATCACTTATCTAATCCTTAGATAAAAATGGAAGTTTATGAATGTTTGATGATTATATTATTTGTATTGCTTGTGAGTCATAACAAGTGAATAAATTATTAATCATGTAAAGTGAAATATGGATAGCAATAGCTTTAGACTTGTGCACGTCTGAAGTGTTGGACAAGTATGAGTTGGAGTACATGGTGGTAGCCCATGACTTTTCCTGGGAATGGATTGATCACCGTGTCCTATTTTTATTTTAAAGGTTCCTCTCGATATCGTAGGTCATGGGAATACGGAGTCGCGCCCGTATTTCGTCTTCCAAAGGGAAGGCTGGTTTTAGTTAGACAACTCGTTCCATTGACTATTCCATCTAAGTAATAAAAATGTTATTGTGGAGTTTAGTTCAGTAAAAGTTATCTGCAAGTTATTATATTATTATTTATCCCTGCTTACTACTTATTAGTATCATGTTAGGATTGTTTATTTATTTAGTATGTAGTACTCAGCTTTGCTGATTACGTGCTTTTGTGTGTATATGTTGATCATGGCTATGCCTTATTGATCATGTGATGACCCTTTTGGTGAGCAGTCTCTAGGGATCAATAGTGCATTGTCCATCTACAGGTTTGAAGATGATGCATCATTGGGTGCGGGATTGGAAGTTGTGTAGATTATTTATTATACTTTGAGTTTATACTTTTCGTAGTTGACTTTGGTTTTTAAGTTTGACTTTGACTTTTGTTGGTTTGACTTTTGGAGTTGACTTTGTAGTTGACTGAGTTTTATTTATAAAGTTTATTTATTATGTTTTCCGCTGCAAAATTCTGAATAAGCCGATACGTTTTCACACGGGCGATTATAGTCAGACGTTTAACCCATATCTTCCAAAAGTTAAGTCCATATTTCTCAAAGTTAATAACCAATATATTTAAAATCTTTGTATATATCCTGTACATATTTCGGAATTTATATAACAACTTGAATCTGGAAACACTTGACCATTTCAATACACTTGGATTCTCAATACCATTCCATAAGTGAAAGTTTTGGTCCATTCATACATCTTAGAACTATATATATAGACGAATTTCACCAGAACATAATAGTTTCTATAAGCTCATCAATTCCTTTGAACTAGAACTCTTCACCTTTTGCAAAACATACCAAATCACCCAATTCAGAATATCATACTTAGAATTACATTGATAAATATATCGTAAACCATTATTTCAATACTTTTAACTGAATAGCTATAATCATTTCCATATATCAGAATATGTGCCCATAAACACTTTATACTATCGGCTTCCAAAGACAAGACGAACTTAGTACGTCAAGGATCGATATTCTTAAGTAACCATAATTTGCTCGTAATATTTATTTACCAATGATACTAGCTGAAACATAAAATCATGTATTCATAAAATTTTCGCAAACGTATCCGGAGATTGAAACTTAGCAAAGAGAAATATAAATACTACATCACAAGTTCGTATTTTTAATCAAACTTTGAAATACTCAAAACACTTTCAACAATTTCACCTTCATTATACTAATAACACAATAAACTCCATTGACATAAAACTCTTGTAGTTAAGTATATGATTCACAAAATCGTATGAAGCACCAAAATTTTAGTTCAAAGGTGGAGGAACAATGTGTACCTTGCTCAATCTCAAAATATTGCTTCCATCCATGATTAATCTCCAATAGTTTATTGTCCTTGCTTACCCACATAGCTTGAATGCTACAAATCAATTCCCATACTACGCCTCATTTGCAACATACATGAATGAATCAGTAGCTAATTCTCATACTCTCATTGTACTTTTAACAAAGAAACTATCTTAAATAATTCTATTATAAATGGCCCTTTCACCAATTACTAAGAGCCCAGAGATGGAATCAGTCCATGGATCCATAATAACTTAACCCAAGATCATTTTCTTAGTCCTCATAACATTACCAATAAACCTTCAAAACAATCCCTGAATATAGGAATGTACACTAAATGACTCCCAAGCATAAAACTTCAATTAAACATAAGTGAATTACTTTTTTTAAAACAAAAGGTGAATTAGATAAACAATACTTTATAAACTTAACAATGATTCTCAATTTAGAGATTCTTTGCAATGTGATTGAAATTTATTTATAAATCAATTAAACCAAGAAGAGAGAGGTTAATCACAACATCTAAACTGCCAAAGATCATCTTATAAATTGTACTTCAGAAAACTATTCAAGACCAATGAAGGGATCATAATAAATTGATTAAACAAAACGGCGTTGATGTATTTGATCTATGCAACTCAAATACTAGAGTAAACGTGCGGAAGTTTTCGAACAAAGTAACCAAAGGATAGTTTCTTAGTTGTTCAATGATAAAGGCAAGGCCACCACAAGGAACGAACTAAGGGTTTTGATGCGTAAAGGCAAAGCCACCAGCAATAATTTAGAGAGGTGAACACTTAAAGCATTCGAAAAGCACAAAGCATAAACTTAATTCATTGCTTAAAACAACGTACAACTTAAACTACTTATAAGCAAACATAAAACGTAAAACCTAATAGGCTTAGGACAATTCCCTAAATCCCAGACTCCTAAAAGAAATCAAACACCTAACAAACTCTTAATAAACCGACTCCACTTAGGATAATACTCCTAAAATATATCAAACACTACACTCCTAGTTGCTGGTCATATTCAAGCTTTACCATGCATACTAGTATGTGTGAGTGTGATGATGATCCTAGGAATCTTCCATGCATAGCCTCAATTGACTCCACATCTAAAATGACACTCCTATGCATTAAGGCTACCATATCTTCATCCATACTTGGATCATACTCCTCTTCTTCGAAGACAATTGTCCTCAATTGAGCCACATCATCATCATGAACGTAGGGTGATAAGTCTCCAATGTTGAAAGTAGAACTCACACCATAGTCTTCCGGTAGCTCCAACTTGAAGGCATTGTCATTATACTTCTCGATGATCTTGAAGGGTCCTTCTGATCTAGGCATCAACTTGTTTTTCCTCATATGAGGAAACCTTTCTTTACGCAAGTGTAGCCATACTAAGTCACCAACCTTATATTCATGTTGCTTGCGGTTCTTGTTGGCTAACACCTTGTATCTTTCATTCACTTTCTCGATCCTTGCGCGAACTTGGGCGTGCAACTTCAACATGGCTTGCGCCTTTGCTTGAGCATCCCCATGCACGTAATCACCCTTTGTCAAAGGAATGAGATCAATAGGCAATCTTGGATTGACACCATACACCACTTCAAACGGAGAATGACGAGTTGCATAAGTAGGAGACCTATTGTACGCAAACTCAGCATGAGACAATTTGACATCCCAATCCTTAGTACTCTTGCTCACCAACCCTCGAAGTAAAGCTCCAAGTGTGCGATTTGTCACTTCCGTTTGGCCATCAGTTTGGGGGTGATGAGAAGTGCTAAAACAAAGCGTAGTACCAAGCATCTTCCGTAAAGTCTTCCAGAAATAACTCATGAACTTGGTGTCTCTATCACTCACAATTGTTTTAGGCACCCCATGCAAGCGTACAATCTCCTTAAAATACAAATCAGCCACTTTCGAGGCATCATCCGTTTTGTGGCAAGGAATGAAGTGAGCCATTTTAGAAAAACGATCCACCACCACCATAATTGAATCCTTACCCCTTTGTGTACGAGGCAAACCTACAATGAAATCCATGGAGACATCCTCCCAAGGAAATTCCGGAACAGGCAAGGGAGTATACAACCCTTGATGAAACGTACTCTTTGCCTTTTGACAAGTAGCACATCGAGTAATAACTCCGTGGACATCTCCTTGCATTTTAGGCCAATAAAAATGCTCTTGCAACATGGCGAGTGTCTTGGTAATACCAAAATGACCAGCAATGCCTCCCCCATGAGCCTCCCTAACAAGTAATTCACGAATTGAACAAGAAGGAATGCAAAGCTTATTACCTTTGAAAAGGAACCCCTCGTGCATGATATAGGATCCCACGGCCCCCTTGACACATTCACCAACAATAGGCCCAAAATCAACATCTTCCTTGTAATACTCTTTAAGAAGCTCGAATCCCAACAACTTGAATTGCAACACACCAATCAAAGTATGCCTCCTTGAAAGAGCATCAGCCACTACATTATTTTTCCCTTCTTTGTACTTGGAAGAAAAGTTGAAAGATTGAAGGAACTCTACCCATTTTGCATGCCTTGGATTGAGCTTTTGCTGCCCATGTATATGCTTAAGAGCCTCATGATCCGAATGCAACACAAAGTGACTTGGACGTAAATAGTGACTCCAATGATCCAACGCCCTCACTATGGCATAAAATTCCTTGTCATAGGTAGAATAGTTCAACCTTGCTCCATTTAATTTCTCACTAAAGTAAGCTATGGGACGCTTACCTTGCACCAAAACTGCCCCAATGCCAACTCCACTAGCATCACACTCTACCGCAAATGGTTGTGAAAAATCGGGTAAAGCTAATATGGGAGTATTGCACAAAAGTTGCTTAATAGTTTCGAAGGCTTGTTGGGCTGCTCCATTCCACTCAAATTTCCCTTGTTTAATACATTCGGTCATGGGAGCCATAATGCTACTGAAATTCTTCACAAAACGCCTATAAAAGGAAGCAAGACCATGAAAAGACCTTACTTGGGAGATAGTAGTAGGCGTAGGCCACGAGTTTATGGCTTCCACCTTGGAAGGATCAACCGAAACTTCATCCTTAGACACTATATAGCCAAGGAAAATGACGCTTGGAACAAGGAAAGAACACTTCTCCACCTTAGCATAAAGTTGCTGCTTCCTCAACACCTCAAATACGGCCCTCAAATGGCCCAAATGATCCGCAATACTTCGACTATAAATCAAAATGTCATCGAGGTATACCACCACAAATTTGCCCAAGAAAGGTTTGAGCATTTCATTCATCAACCTCATGAAGGTACTAGGAGCATTAGTAAGGCCAAATGGCATCACAAGCCACTCATAAAGACCCACCTTAGTCTTGAAAGCCGTCTTCCACTCATCTCCTTCCCTCATTCTAATTTGGTGGTAACCACTTCTCAAGTCTATCTTGGAGAACACTGTCGAACCATGCAATTCATCAAGCAAATCATCAAGTCTAGGAATAGGAAACCTATACTTGATTGTTATATTATTCACAGCTCTAGAATCAATGCACATGCATCAAGTCCCATCCTTCTTTGGTACCAACAAGGCCGGAACAGCACAAGGGATCATGCTTTCCCTCACATATCCCCTCTCCATCAACTCCTCAATTTATCTTTGAAGCTCCTTCGTCTCTTGAGGGTTACACCTATAGGCTGCCTTGTTTGGTAAAGAGGCTCCAGGAACAAGGTCAATTTGGTGCTCAATGCCTCGAATAGGTGGTAATCCTGAGGGCAACTCGTTAGGGAACACATCAACAAAGTCCTCCAAAATCCGGGCCACACACTTAGGAACGGTTGGTTGTGAGTTTGTGGCGCTCTCCTCACTCACTTGAACCAACAAATACCCGCCTCCCTCCTTCTCTAACTCATGAGTAATTTATTTTTCAGTCAACAACAAACTCTCTTTGGCGTGGGGTTTTGTGACAACAAGAGGTTTCAAGGCGGTTTTCTTATTCCCAATAGTGGCAATATACACATTAGCACGCCCATCATATTTCACAAATCGATCATATTGCCAAGGACGTCCCAATAAAACATGACATGAGTCCATATTCACCACATCACATAACACTTCATCCTTAAATTTACCAATTTCAAAAGAAATAAGTGCTTGTTTATTTACCTTAACATCGCTGCCATCACTTAGCCAGTGCAACTTGTAAGGCTTCGGATGAGGCGTGGTTGGCCACCTAAGCTTGTCAATCAATGTAGTAGAGACCACATTGGTGCAACTCCCCGTGTCAATGATCAAGTCACACAATCTTTCCTTCACAAGGCAACGTGTGAGGAAGATTTTGTCCCTTTGAGTCTCCAAGGGTGCTGCTTTGGAGTGAAGGGTGCGCATGATGAGTGCTTGGCCCTCCATCACCGGTTCCTCCTCCGAATCAGCTACATATGCACCATCCTCATCACCTCCATACTCCTCTTCTTCGAGGCTTGGGTCTTCCTTGGAAGCATATGCCTCGTCAATCTCACGGATGTCTCTCAATGTCATGACACGATTGTTTGGACAATCCTTGATCACATGGCCATACCCCTTGCACTTAAAACAAATTCGTCTTTCCTCCGTGGGTAGGGGTTGTGAGGACTTGCCCTTGTCTTGCTTGAATTTGTCAAATTTGGGCGTGAATTTGGACGTATTGCCCCCACTCTTCTCTCCTTGAGTTTTCTCGAAACTCTTCACAAACGGTTTTGAAAACGATGCCTTCTTTGCTTTGGCATGTTTCTCTACCCTCATGGCCACTTGACACACCTCCTCAAAGTTCCAATAGGGCTGCAAATCAACTTTCTTGGAGATTTTTTTGTCAAGACCACCAATAAAGCGTGCAATTTTAAACTCAATTTTCTCCTCAACGTCGCACATCATGGTCAATCTTTCGAATTCAACCACATATTCCTCAACACTAAGAGTGTGTTGCTTGAAAGTTTGAAGCTTTATATACATGTCTTGAATAAAATCCGTGGGCAAAAATCGTATTTTCATACGAACCTTGAGTTGTTCCCATGAATCAAGTCGTGGCTTACCTTCCTTCCTCCGTTTGTTTTTGAGATTTTCGAACCAAAGGCTTGCATAGCTTGTTAGTTTTAGCACAGCCACCTTAAAACGCTTGTGATCATCGTAATCCTTATAGTCAAAATTGCGTTCAATCCGTTGTAGCCATTCTAAGAACTTTTCGGGCTTCATGCTACCATCAAATTCCGGGAGATCGAGCCTCAATCCCCTATCATCATCATGATGCTGCCTTCGTCGAGGTCTCTCTTGGGGTTGATCCTCGTCCGAGCTGGACTCATGTATGGAAGGAACACTCCTAACAGGACTAGGAGACTGATTTCTATGCGGAACCCTTTGTTGATTGCGAACAAGATTGACAAGTTCATCCATGCGTGCTCGTAGGTCGGCTATTTCTCTATCTCGACGCAAATCATTAGCTTGATTGAGTGTAAGGCCTCGAGGGACTCGAACCTCATTGCCCTCGACCTCATTGCCCTCGTCACTTTGAGCATCGTCCATAATGAAGACTCCAAACAGAACTTGGATCTTGGACGAAATTTCTTGCCCTTCACGTTGCTAGGGTGAAGATATTTAGTAAAGTTTTGCGGAAACACAAAATCTTGAGAAAAAGATGGAGTCTTGGAAGGTTTCTTTGAATGTGTTTGTGTAATGGTGGGATGTACTTTAGTGAAGTTTTGTGGGAATTTCGGAATCTTGAAAAAAAGGTTCAATCTTTAAGGTGTTCTTGAAGGTTGAATGCTCTCCTTCAATGGCCGAAAAATTTCTCAAGGATGAGAACCGAGGCTCTTGATACCAAGATGATGTATTTGATCTATGCAACTCAAATACTAGAGTAAACGTGCGGAAGTTTTCGAACAAAGTAACCAAAGTATAGTTTCTTAGTTGTTCAATGATAAAGGCAAGGCCACCACAAGGAACGAACTAAGGGTTTTGATGCGTAAAGGCAAAGCCACCAGCAATCAAGAGAGGTGAACACTTAAAGCATTCGAAAAGCACAAAGCATAAACTTAATTCATTGCTTAAAACAACGTACAACTTAAACTACTTATAAGCAAACATAAAACGTAAAACCTAATAGGCTTAGGACAATTCCCTAAATCCCAGACTGCTAAAAGAAATCAAACACCTAACAAACTCTTAATAAACCGACTCCACTTAGGATAATACTCCTAAAATATATCAAACACTACACTCCTAGTTGCTGGTCATATTCAAGCTTTACCATGCATACTAGTATGTGTGAGTGTGATGATGATCCTAGGAATCTTCCATGCATAGCCTCAATTGACTCCACATCTAAAATGACACTCCTATGCATTAAGGCTACCATATCTTCATCCATACTTGGATCATTATCTTCATCCATACTTGGATCAGGCGTCCACGACCTTGCCGGAGCTGTCGATGGCTTCCAGCAGCAAGATGTTGGCTTCACCAGCATTCGTAGCAACAACCACAAAACAGAGGAGGGAAGGAAGAACGAACGACAGCAGCAGCAACATGAATAGCAGCGGCAGTAGCAACACGCCGGCGACACTGTCGACAGACGAAAGAGGGCGGCGGGGAAGCGATTGGGCACCACTGCCCACCAACCACCAGTTGATTTTTGGAAGCAAGGGAAGAAAATCAGTCACAAGGAGGAAGAGAGAGGAATGAGTGAGAGAGAGAAGAAAATGGAATTTGGGGTTTCCCTTTGGGGTTCCCAATGGCTCTCGAAATTTCTCTGGGATGATTACCAAAAATTGTTAGCTTGAGTAGTTTAACAGATAATAATAGAATAACCTAGATTTCTCTAGAAGTTTACAAGAAGTCTTAATGGACTAAGAAAATTATGGATTTTGTCTCTCATTCATATATATATATATATTTTTAAGCTTATACTTTAGTCAAATACCTCATTTCAATAAATCCAATTTTCATGTAATTTCTCATTGATATTCAAGTTTAGTTAAGTTAATAAACATAATTAACTTTAACTAAAACATGCTTAAAAATATGGGCTATTACAACAACGACATCAACACAGAACAACATCAACGCAGAGGAGAATACAAAATGGGTAGCATCAATACAGAACTTCAAGAAGCGATATCTTATAGCTACAAACTCCAAATTGAGAGATTTTTGTGCCTAAATTCAATAACTCGAAGAGATATACAACTTTGATGTAGAAACAAAGAGCAAAATTGGGTTGCATGTTGGAGATAATTGAGGAAACAGATTGACGAAAACAGAGGAGAGAGAAAACTTATTGGATTCTTCCTTGGTTCTTCATTTTGTGCTTTTGTTTTCTTTTTGGTAAATTTGATCCCAAAATCTTAAGGATTGTAATCATCACAAATTGGAGCTTAATTTTGTATGATGAACCTTAGAATTTTGACAAGAAAGCAAATGGGTGTCATTCCCTCCAAGTGACACGAAGGAAGAGAAAAGAAATGGAGCTGATGGAATAAATTTGCTTTCTTTTTTTTCTTTTCAAAAGCCAACGAATAAACAACTCAAATATAATCAACTACTAACCCATGTTGAATAAAATAATTTCAAAAGACAATTAAGCTAATGATAGCTGCTTAAAAATATGGGCTATTACAATATGCTACGGAGTTATGTTGTTCAGTGAATAAATGAATAAAGAGAATCTTAACATAATTAATTTTGCCTAAGAATTGTAATTCTTCTTGGTACTCCGTGCTCAAGCTCTTCTTGTTGCTTTTGTTTTTTTAAATATATTCAATTGTCTAAAGATAAGACTAACAATATATATTTAATTAGCTAGTGTTAATAACAGCTTATTAACACTTCAATTATAAAAAAAACCACAAATTAGTAGAGATCGGAAAGTAAAAACATCATCAGGAAGGATAAGAGAAAATTACGCGATATATACTTCATCCGCTAAAAAACTGTACTTGAATCTTGAGATTAGAATTCCAACAAAACCTAGAAAACAAGTCAATCAACCAAAAATGATTGTATATATGAGTAATTGTATGTGAAAGGCTCGTGCAAAAGGTCATCTAAAATCAGGAATATGTTTCATGAATGTAATCTTAGGCTGTTCTGTGGCTAAATTATTTAGCGTTCAATTGGATATGCACATGTATAGGACACTCATACGGTCATATCTGTGTGGCCATGTCTGAGTAACAAAATTTATAACATTGGCAATTAACTCGATCCACAAAGGACTTTTGGTCAATAGCACCTAGAGTGGTCAAAGCTCACTCTAATGAGGTATACAATCATCCAGGCATCTCAAACCCTAATTTGTATGCCTTATAGACTTATAGTTCAGATCAGATTATGACAATGTGTCAGTCCCTGGTTATGATAAGCTTTTAGCATGTTAGATTTCACATACATTAATCATATTCTCGTTTTCTGGTAGCCAACTGTGTCCAAATATAATCTCATGAAAAAAAAAGAGAAGAAGACGAACCTGGCTACAGCCCATGCAGTGAACAGAACAACCATTGCAGGTGAGTTAACGTGGCTCAACTAAGTTAAGAAAAAAGCAGGTCCAAGGAAACCAACTGTTTGATTAATTTGCAAACAAAGTTTATATAAATCACGAATTAGGAAACAATGTAACTTTGATCAATGACTATCATTTGATCTTCTAGTAGTCAAAAGAACAGAACTAGAAAAGAAACTCAAGCAGCAGCTAATGCTACAAGTTTGAAATTAATAAATTTACATTCTAACTATTGTAACTAGTTAAATTTATTTGGGTGCTTCTGAATTATAGTTTTGTGATTATGATTTTGTAACTATTGTAACAAAGCTATGATTGTGCAATAATGGAGTCCTCAATTTGATTTTCATAGTCAGGTGTTGAAAGTTATTCCAATATGGGTTAAATTTCCTAATTTACCTCTTAATTGTTGGAGTGACAATTCTTTAAGTAGAATTGGCGGTCTATTGGCGGTTCCAATTTATGCGGATGAATGTACCACTAAGGTTCTTAGGATATATTTTGCTCGCATTTTGGTGGAAATGGATGTTACTAAGGAAGCTCCTAGGGAGGTGAAAGTGGAAGATCCTAATGGTAGAAGCTTTATACATAAAGTGGAGTATGACTGGTTGCCTCCCTTTTGTCAAAAATGTCAAGCTATAGGTCAAAACTGTGCTATTAAGAATCCTAAACCTCAAGCTAAGGTTATTTAGAAGTGGGTTCCTAAAGCCAAATCTATGCATGTTGAAGTCATTACTAATGCTGAGCCTGAGAAGGAACAAGTGACTATGTTTGATGCTGGTGCTCCTGCTTTAGTAGTAGATCCTAGCTCTGCTATTGATTCTAGCATTGCTGGTGAACTTACCCTGGCAGTAGAGCTAAGCAATGAAGTCACTCCTGTTATTACTCCTGTTCCTCAGCAAACTGTAGTGACAGAAGAACCATGGAAACTTGTTACAAGGAAGAAATGGAAGAATGTTGCTTTTCAGTCGGCCAAGAGTGTTAGTTATAGCTTGGCTAGTGATACTCATGACTCAGGAAGACCTGGGGGTGCTAGGGGACCAAACCCCTATTTATCATAATGTCTTTCTTAGCTTGGAATGTTAGGGGGTTGAATGACCCTCTAAAGATAAAAGAGACAAAACTCTTCTTGCAACAGCAAAATGTTTGTTTTTGTACTCTTTTTGAAACTCGAGCCAGGGCTCCTAAGATGACTAAGGTGCAGAGTAAGTTTGGGAATTTGTGGACTTGGGAGAGTAATTATGATTACTCCACTAGAGGCAGAATATGGTTTGGATGGAAGCCAGGTGAAATCAAGGTGGAAGTGTGTAGTAAATCTGAGCAAGTGATTAGTGTCAAAGTTGAACATTTGGCAGGCACTTATACTTTTATGGTCATTGTTGTATATGGTTTTCACACTATTGTAGATAGAAGAAGTTTATGGATGGAGATATTACACATTGTGGATAATTGTGCTCTTCCCTTCATCATTATTGGTGACTTCAATGCTGTTAATCAAGCAACTGATAGAGTGAATGGTGCTGATATTAGTGAAGCTGAAACTCAAGATTTCTTAAGTTTTATTATGGAAGCGGGAGTTCTGAAAGCTCCTTACAATGGTGTTTATTACTCATAGACAAATAAAGGGCTGGGTAGCTTGAGAATATCTAGCAGAATTGATAAGGTCTTTATCAATGATTTGATTATTTCACTTTTCCCTGAGCTTATGGTGCAATACCTCCCTGGTGGCATGTCAGATCACACTTGTAATAGCCTATGTCATTAAGCATATTTAGTTAAAGTTAATTATGTTTATTAATTTAACCAAGCTTTTATATTAATGAGAAACTATTTGGGAATTACTATTCAAAGGTAATTATATTATTGGGGGTTTTAAGAAATAAGGCAATTTTAAGTTTTTGAAAAAAAAGGAAAAGAAAATCGTGGCTTAATAAGGAGTAGACACAAATGTGATTACTTGTCAATTTTTTATGCCTTCTTTGACAAATTGAAACCCCCAATTCCCTTCTTCACTCAAGACCCATTTCTCTTCGTTCCTCCATTTTCTCTCAAGCTTGCACCTCCTCGTCGGAGTCACCTCCGTTTCTATCTCTTTTCGAATTTCATCTCTTCGCGATCCAACGGTGTTGTTGTTGTTGGTGATTCTTTAGTTCTGTTTTCTCTCTTTGTTCCTCCATCTTGTCGGTGTTGTTGTTGGTCGCGTGCTTCTGCAGTGCTGCTGTCGCCGCCTGTGTTGCTGCTGCCGTTAATGGTGCTGGTGGTGCGGTGAGTAGCCGCTGTTGTTGTGCGTCTTGGTGGTGTTGTGCGGTGGTGTTGTGTTGTTGTTGTTGAGCTTGCTCAGTTTTGAAATTCATTGGACAGGTATAAAATTTGGGTTTAAGTTATTTCATCAAATGTAATCTGATTTATATGCTATTAATAGTTATGATTTTCACAAGTATAATTGAATTTGTTATTAATTTGCAAAATCAGTTTATGGGACTGAAATTAGTAGTATTTGGGTTATTGAGATTAAAGATTAGAACTTTTGTTGAATTATTAGATTGAAACTTATTTTTGAAATCGATATTGATTTCGCTTCTTATTTCGTTTAGTTCAATTGCAAAGTCAGTTTATGGTAGTATGTTTTAGTAAAAGATTGAATCTTTCCCTTGTAATTTAATGGGATTGAAAGTTATAATATATATATTGATCCTTTTTGAGTTAGTTTATAAAATCTGGTTTTTAATAATTATGTTTGATTATATTCTGTATGAATCAGACTTGGGGCTAATTAGAGTTAGAATGTGAGATTGATGGTGTGAGTGGATTAATAGAATGGGTTGCATATGAGAGTTAGTGGTTAGTCATGGAAGAGCTTATAGAATATGAGCAAGTCAATTGTTTATCTGAATTGTTGTACGGATGGATATTAATTGTTGTTATTGTTTGGTGGTGATTGTTGAAAAATGGTTATGAAGATAATTCTTTCATTATGATTTTTCTGTATCTTGATTTCAAATGTCTCGCAAGATAAGCTTAACTACGAAAATATGTTTCAAGCCACCAAAATAATTTTTATGGTTGGACAGTGTGTACTCAGTTTCGCTGATTTTGTTCTTGAAACCTGTCCTGGTGGGGGCAGAGTTCATTATTAAGTGATTTTGCAGGTATAAGGATTTGACAAGAGTAATTCAAGGACCAAAAGCATAAAAGGGGTAAAGCTGAAACTGAAATGTCCGGGAGAATGTGATGGTTAATGAAGAATGATTCTTATGTTCTCTTATTGTATATTTTGGAGATTTATTATAAGATAAAATTGAAGTAAGAGCATTTAGAAATTTTTATTTTGAGGATTGTATCTGAGTTTATATTTTCGTTGTAAGCAAATGACTAATTATGGTTTATTAAATGATAATTGAGACTTGAGAATGCTAAGTATGATTAGCTAGCGGCTATGTGCGAAATTGTGTTCAGTGGTATCAGAGCATGGTTGTTTTAGTGTTGTCGTGATATTCATATCATGGCATATGGGGTTAAGAAATATATTTGGGATTGTTTGAAATTAATCTGGGCCATTAGTTGGTTAAAAATTGAGGAATAGAGATTGAGATATTAAAGGTTGAGTATTGAGAATGAAAATTTGCAGAACTGAAAAGTTCTGTTGAGGTTTAGATTTGTGTGGCTATTAGAGCAAGATTGAATTACATTGATTGTGATTGTGGAGAATTCGGATTCGAGATTTTTTATTATTTGTTGGGAAGCAAATCTTTCAAGGAATTAGAGTTAAGTTAAGAAGTGAAGTGATTTGATTTTCGTTAAAAATATTTTATGTGAACCTATTGATTTCAGATGTTCAGAAGTTTTACGTTTTTAAATTTCGAGGACGGAATTTATTTTAAGGGTGGTAGTATGTAATAGCCCATGTCTTTAAGCATATTTAGTCAAAGTTAATTATGTTTATTAATTTAACCAAGCTTTTATATTACTGAGAAACTATTTGGGAATTACTATTCAAAGGTAATTATATTATTGGGGGTTTTAAGAAAAAAAGGTAATTTTAAGTTTTTGAAAAAAAAAGGAAAAGAAAATCGTGGCTTGATAAGAAGTAGACACAAATGTGATTACTTGTCAATTTTTTATGCCTTCTTTGACAAATTGAAACCCTCAATTCCCTTATTCACTCAAAATCCATTTCTCACCGTTCCTCCATTTTCTCTCAAGCTCGCACCTCCTCGTCGGAGTCACCTCCGTTTCTCTCTCTTTTCGAATTTCATCTCTTCGCGATCCAACGGTGCTGCTGTTGTTGGTTATTCTTTAGTTCCGTTTTCTCTCTCTCTGTTCCTCCATCTTGTCGGTGTTGCTGTTGGTCGCGTGGACGCATCACTCTGCTTCTGCGGTGCTGCTGCCGCCGCCTGTGTTGCTGCTGCCATTAATGGTGCTGGTGGTGCGGTGAGTAGTCGCTGCTGCTGCTGTGCGTCTTGGGGGTGTTGTGCGGTGGTGTTGTGTTGTTGTTGAGCTTGCTCAGTTTTAAAATTCATTGGACAGGTATAAAATTTGGGTTTAAGTTATTTCATCAAATGTAATCTGATTTATATGCTATTAATAGTTATGATTTTCACAAGTATAATTGAATTTGTTATTGATTTGCAAAATCAGTTTATGGGACTGAAATTAGTAGTATTTGGGTTATTGAGATTAAAGATTAGAACTTTTATTGAATTATTAGATTGAAACTTATTTTTGAAATCGATATTGATTTCACTTCTTATTTCGTTTAGTTCAATTGCAAAGTCAGTTTGTGGTAGTATGTTTTAGTAAAAGATTGAATCTTTCCCTTGTAATTTAATGGATTGAAAGTTATAATATATATATTGATCCTTTTTGAGTTAGTTTATAAAATCTGGTTTTTAATAATTATGTCTGATTATATTATGTATGAATCAGACTTGGGGCTAATTAGTGTTAGAATGTAAGATTGATGGTGTGAGTGGATTAGTAGAATGGGTTGCATATGAGAGTTAGTGGTTAGTCATGGAAGAGCTTATAGAGTATGAGCAAGTCAATTGTTTATCTGAATTGTTGTACGGATGGATATTAATTGTTGTTATTGTTTGGTGGTGATTGTTGAAAAATGGTTATGAAGATAATTATGGAGTTCAAGATAGAGATTGGTGATCAAGTATCTATGATCTTGGGGATCAAGTAAAGGTACACACATGTCCTACCACCTTCGAACAATAATTTGGTATTTCACATGGTTTTGTGAATTGCATGATTTACGAATAAAAGTGTGGTTGTCATTGACTTATTATGTTATTTGCTGAAAGTATATTCTGATTATTCAAAACTTTAATATAAGATACAAAGTGGTGATATGATATTTGTATTTCTCTTTCTTAATTATATAGCGCCTGTTTCTGATTGTGAAAAGAGTTGAGTAATTATGATTATACTCTGAAGTACTATTGGTATTTTAATATCGTGAACAAATATAAAGTTACTTAAGGACATTTATCCATGGCATACTTGGTCTATTTTATGAATATTGACTTCAGCCATTTAATGACCCGTGTCTCAATTTCATGAAAATAGTTATGGATATTATATTAAGAGAGAATTTTGGATATATTTGCCAATATGTATAAATACCACCTTCTGAAATTGAGTGATAAAGTATACTTCAAATAAGTAAAGAAGATAAGCTTATTCATGTATATATATAGTTCTAAGCGTATGATATTATAAGGGTTTAATTCACATAAGTTACTGGTAGAACCTTGGTACATATTGTGTTACAAAAGTACATCTTGATTTGAGTTTCATATATGAATTTCAAAATGTGAATGACATTGTATCTTAAATTGCCAAGCTTGATTTGATGAGTATGGATTTGGGTTTAGAAAATTATGAGTTTGAAAGCTCTAAATAAAATACGAGATTTCAGAATATATCCTAACCTGAGTTGGTAAGTCTGAGATATATCGGTCATGAAAAGGTTGAGGTTATAGATTTCAAAAGTAAGTTATCGTTTTGGAATTGATAAGTACACTACAATTTATAAATCGAGAGAAATGTAGTTGTATACTTGGAGTTTTATGATAACTATCGGAACTAGCAGTAAATCTTTTGGGACGTTAGATTTAGTGTAAGATTATGAAGTTATAGGTAAGCTTTCTGAAATTGTTTTAGGGAGGAAGAGAAGTTCAAAGAACCTTTGGAATTAGGTTGATAAAGTAGGAAATATGTGTCGGAATGCTTGTGAGACAAACTAGTCATTCTGTTTAGAAATGTAAGTTGCCATGTGAGAAAGTTGAGTTGAGCGAGTAATGCCGTAATTTGGAAGTAAGTTTTAAGATTTGAACATCGTTTAATTGGTTTCATAGAATTTATTACAAGAACTTCATGGATCCTAAAGGCAAGTTAATTAAAGTTGTGGTAAATTTCGGATGATATATATCAAGTATTAAGAAGTAGACCATATATGTGATACTTGACTTTAGTAATATAAGAGCTAAGAGTTAAGTAATGGTTTGAGGGTGTCGCAAAATTGTGTAATAATGAAATTGTATCACTTAAAGTCGTGAGAAGCTATATCCGTAGTGGGAATCCTATATGAGGAGTATCGATCTAGGATATATAATAGAGAGTAGATGTTTTATTTTCCAATAACTGGAGGAGTAAGGGTAAGGAAAAGGGAAGTCAGGGTAATATGAATAGCTTATCGCTTATGTCGGAGTATTGGAAACCCAATTATATGATTTATTAAGTATTGATGCCCTGTTCTTTTAGACTTATTTTCAGTAAAAATAAGTAAAAATAAGTTCAGTTCAGCAAAAATAAGTTCAGTTCAGAAAAATAAGTTCAGTATACTATAATGTTGTAATTATTATATTTGTTTTCAATATTACTATTAATATTATTATTATTAATATTATAATAACAATGAATTTGTAATTATTTTTAAATTTTTTATTTTTTTATTTTAATTTTTTATTTTTATTTTAATTTTTATTTTTTTTATATTTTTATATTTTTTTTATTTTTTATTTTTTTTATTTTTTTTTTTTTTTTTTTTTAATATTTTATTTATTTATTTATTATTATTATTATTATTATTATTTATTATTATTATTTATTTATTATTATTTATTATTTACTATTTACTATTTATTATTATTATTATTATTTATTATTTATTATTTATTATTTATTATTAATTATTATTATTTATTTATTATTATTTATTATTTATTATTTATTATTTATTATTTATTATTATTATTATTAATATTATTTATTATTTATTATTATTTATTATTATTATTATTATTATTATTATTTGTTATTATTATTATTTATTATTATTATTATTAT